>JBBHAA010003746.1:0-63840 GCA_037953035.1 Aquarana catesbeiana
TGGATACTGGGGAGTGAGGTGTGTGGTGGGGTGTAGATATCACTGGTGACATGGATACTGGGGAGTGAGGTGTGTGGTGGGTGTAGATCTCACTGGTGACATGGATACTGGGGAGTGAGGTGTGTGGTGAGGTGTAGATATCACTGGTGACATGGATACTGGGGAGTGAGGTGTGTGTGTGGTGTAGATATCACTGGATACTGGGGAGTGAGGTGTGTGTGGTGGGGTGTAGATATCACTGGTGACATGGATACTGGGGAGTGAGGTGTGTGGTGGGGTGTAGATATCACTGGTGACAGGGATACTGGGGAGTGAGGTGTGTGTGTGGGGTGTAGATCTCACTGGTGACATGGATACTGGGGAGTGAGTGTGTGTGGTGGGGTGTAGATCTCACTGGTGACATGGATACTGGGGAGTGAGGTGTGTGTGTGGGGTGTAGATATCACTGGTGACATGGATACTGGGGAGTGAGGTGTGTGTGGTGGGGTGTAGATATCACTGGTGACATGGATACTGGGGAGTGAGGTGTGTGTGGTGGGGTGTAGATATCACTGGTGACATGGATACTGGGGAGTGAGGTGTGTGGTGGGTGTAGATATCACTGGTGACATGGATACTGGGGAGTGAGGTGTGTGTGGTGGGGTGTAGATATCACTGGTGACATGGATACTGGGGAGTGAGGTGTGTGTGTGGGGTGTAGATCTCACTGGTGACATGGATACTGGGGAGTGAGGTGTGTGTGGTGGGGTGTAGATATCACTGGTGACATGGATACTGGGGAGTGAGGTGTGTGGTGGGGTGTAGATATCACTGGTGACATGGATACTGGGGAGTGAGGTGTGTGTGGTGGGGTGTAGATATCACTGGTGACATGGATACTGGGGAGTGAGGTGTGTGTGGTGGGGTGTAGATATCACTGGTGACATGGATACTGGGAGTGAGGTGTGTGGTGGGGTGTAGATATCACTGGTGACATGGATACTGGGGAGTGAGGTGTGTGTGGTGGGGTGTAGATATCACTGGTGACATGGATACTGGGGAGTGAGGTGTGTGTGGTGGGGTGTAGATATCACTGGTGACATGGATACTGGGGAGTGAGGTGTGTGTGGTGGGGTGTAGATATCACTGGTGACATGGATACTGGGGAGTGAGGTGTGTGTGGTGGGGTGTAGATATCACTGGTGACATGGATACTGGGGAGTGAGGTGTGTGGTGGGGTGTAGATCTCACTGGTGACATGGATACTGGGGAGTGAGGTGTGTGTGGTGGGGTGTAGATATCACTGGTGACATGGATACTGGGGAGTGAGGTGTGTGTGGTGGGGTGTAGATATCACTGGTGACATGGATACTGGGGAGTGAGGTGTGTGGTGGGGTGTAGATATCACTGGTGACATGGATACTGGGGAGTGAGGTGTGTGGGTGGGGTGTAGATATCACTGGTGACATGGATACTGGGGAGTGAGGTGTGTGGTGGGGTGTAGATATCACTGGTGACATGGATACTGGGGAGTGAGGTGTGTGGTGGGGTGTAGATATCACTGGTGACATGGATACTGGGGAGTGAGGTGTGTGGTGGGGTGTAGATATCACTGGTGACATGGATACTGGGGAGTGAGGTGTGTGTGGTGGGGTGTAGATATCACTGGTGACATGGATACTGGGGAGTGAGGTGTGTGGTGGGGTGTAGATCTCACTGGTGACATGGATACTGGGGAGTGAGGTGTGTGTGTGGGGTGTAGATATCACTGGTGACATGGATACTGGGGAGTGAGGTGTGTGTGGTGGGGTGTAGATATCACTGGTGACATGGATACTGGGGAGTGAGGTGTGTGTGGTGGGGTGTAGATATCACTGGTGACATGGATACTGGGGAGTGAGGTGTGTGTGGTGGGGTGTAGATATCACTGGTGACATGGATACTGGGGAGTGAGGTGTGTGTGGTGGGGTGTAGATATCACTGGTGACATGGATACTGGGGAGTGAGGTGTGTGTGTGGGTGTAGATATCACTGGTGACATGGATACTGGGGAGTGAGGTTGTGTGGTGGGGTGTAGATATCACTGGTGACATGGATACTGGGGAGTGAGGTGTGTGGTGGGGTGTAGATATCACTGGTGACATGGATACTGGGGAGTGAGGTGTGTGGTGGGGTGTAGATATCACTGGTGACATGGATACTGGGGAGTGAGGTGTGTGTGGTGGGGTGTAGATATCACTGGTGACATGGATACTGGGGAGTGAGGTGTGTGGTGGGGTGTAGATATCACTGGTGACATGGATACTGGGGAGTGAGGTGTGTGGTGGGGTGTAGATATCACTGGTGACATGGATACTGGGGAGTGAGGTGTGTGTGTGGGTGTAGATATCACTGGTGACATGGATACTGGGGAGTGAGGTGTGTGTGGTGGGGTGTAGATCTCACTGGTGACATGGATACTGGGGAGTGAGGTGTGTGGTGGGGTGTAGATATCACTGGTGACATGGATACTGGGGAGTGAGGTGTGTGGTGGGGTGTAGATATCACTGGTGACATGGATACTGGGGAGTGAGGTGTGTGGTGGGGTGTAGATATCACTGGTGACATGGATACTGGGGAGTGAGGTGTGTGGTGGGGTGTAGATATCACTGGTGACATGGATACTGGGGAGTGAGGTGTGTGTGGTGGGGTGTAGATATCACTGGTGACATGGATACTGGGGAGTGAGGTGTGTGGTGGGGTGTAGATATCACTGGTGACATGGATACTGGGGAGTGAGGTGTGTGTGGTGGGTGTAGATATCACTGGTGACATGGATACTGGGGAGTGAGGTGTGTGTGGTGTGGGTGTAGATATCACTGGTGACATGGATACTGGGGAGTGAGGTGTGTGTGGTGGGGTGTAGATATCACTGGTGACATGGATACTGGGGAGTGAGGTGTGTGTGTGGGGTGTAGATATCACTGGTGACATGGATACTGGGGAGTGAGGTGTGTGGTGGGGTGTAGATATCACTGGTGACATGGATACTGGGGAGTGAGGTGTGTGTGGTGGGGTGTAGATCTCACTGGTGACATGGATACTGGGGAGTGAGGTGTGTGGTGGGGTGTAGATATCACTGGTGACATGGATACTGGGGAGTGAGGTGTGTGTGGTGGGGTGTAGATATCACTGGTGACATGGATACTGGGGAGTGAGGTGTGTGTGGTGGGGTGTAGATCTCACTGGTGACATGGATACTGGGGAGTGAGGTGTGTGTGGTGGGGTGTAGATATCACTGGTGACATGGATACTGGGGAGTGAGGTGTGTAGATATCACTGGTGACATGGATACTGGGGAGTGAGGTGTGTGGGTGAGGTGTAGATATCACTGGTGACATGGATACTGGGGAGTGAGGTGTGTGTGGTGGGGTGTAGATATCACTGGTGACATGGATACTGGGGAGTGAGGTGTGTGTGGTGAGGGTGTAGATATCACTGGTGACATGGATACTGGGGAGTGAGGTGTGTGGTGGGGTGTAGATATCACTGGTGACATGGATACTGGGGAGTGAGGTGTGTGTGGTGGGGTGTAGATATCACTGGTGACATGGATACTGGGGAGTGAGGTGTGTGGTGGGGTGTAGATCATCACTGGTGACATGGATACTGGGGAGTGAGGTGTGTGTGGTGGGGTGTAGATATCACTGGTGACATGGATACTGGGGAGTGAGGTGTGTGTGGTGAGGTGTAGATCTCACTGGTGACATGGATACTGGGGAGTGAGGTGTGTGTGTGGTGGGGTGTAGATATCACTGGTGACATGGATACTGGGGAGTGAGGTGTGTGTGGTGGGGTGTAGATATCACTGGTGACATGGATACTGGGGAGTGAGGTGTGTGTGTGAGGTGTAGATATCACTGGTGACATGGATACTGGGGAGTGAGGTGTGTGTGGTGGGGTGTAGATATCACTGGTGACATGGATACTGGGGAGTGAGGTGTGTGGTGGGGTGTAGATATCACTGGTGACATGGATACTGGGGAGTGAGGTGTGTGTGGTGGGGTGTAGATATCACTGGTGACATGGATACTGGGGAGTGAGGTGTGTGTGGTGGGGTGTAGATATCACTGGTGACATGGATACTGGGGAGTGAGGTGTGTGTGGTGGGGTGTAGATATCACTGGTGACATGGATACTGGGGAGTGAGGTGTGTGTGGTGGGGTGTAGATATCACTGGTGACATGGATACTGGGGAGTGAGGTGTGTGTGGTGAGGTGTAGATCTCACTGGTGACATGGATACTGGGGAGTGAGGTGTGTGGTGAGGTGTAGATATCACTGGTGACATGGATACTGGGGAGTGAGGGGTGTGTGGTGAGGTGTAGATATCACTGGTGACATGGATACTGGGGAGTGAGGTGTGTGGTGGGGTGTAGATATCACTGGTGACATGGATACTGGGGAGTGAGGTGTGTGGTGGAATGTAGATATCACTGGTGACATGGATACTGGGGAGTGAGGTGTGTGTGGTGGGGTGTAGATATCACTGGTGACATGGATACTGGGGAGTGAGGTGTGTGTGGTGAGGGTGTAGATATCACTGGTGACATGGATACTGGGGAGTGAGGTGTGTGGTGAGGTGTAGATATCACTGGTGACATGGATACTGGGGAGTGAGGTGTGTGTGGTGGGGTGTAGATATCACTGGTGACATGGATACTGGGGAGTGAGGTGTGTGTGGTGAGGTGTAGATATCACTGGTGACATGGATACTGGGGAGTGAGGTGTGTGGTGGGGTGTAGATATCACTGGTGACATGGATACTGGGGAGTGAGGTGTGTGGTGAGGTGTAGATATCACTGGTGACATGGATACTGGGGAGTGAGGTGTGTGTGGTGGGTGTAGATATCACTGGTGACATGGATACTGGGGAGTGAGGTGTGTGTGGTGGGTGTAGATATCACTGGTGACATGGATACTGGGGAGTGAGGTGTGTGTGGTGGGGTGTAGATATCACTGGTGACATGGATACTGGGGAGTGAGGTGTGTGTGGTGGGGTGTAGATATCACTGGTGACATGGATACTGGGGAGTGAGGTGTGTGTGGTGGGGTGTAGATATCACTGGTGACATGGATACTGGGGAGTGAGGTGTGTGTGGTGGGGTGTAGATATCACTGGTGACATGGATACTGGGGAGTGAGGTGTGTGGTGGGTGTAGATATCACTGGTGACATGGATACTGGGGAGTGAGGTGTGTGTGGTGGGGTGTAGATATCACTGGTGACATGGATACTGGGGAGTGAGGTGTGTGTGGTGGGGTGTAGATATCACTGGTGACATGGATACTGGGGAGTGAGGTGTGTGTGGTGGGGTGTAGATATCACTGGTGACATGGATACTGGGGAGTGAGGTGTGTGGTGGGGTGTAGATATCACTGGTGACATGGATACTGGGGAGTGAGGTGTGTGGTGAGGTGTAGATATCACTGGTGACATGGATACTGGGGAGTGAGGTGTGTGGTGGGGTGTAGATATCACTGGTGACATGGATACTGGGGAGTGAGGTGTGTGTGGTGGGGTGTAGATATCACTGGTGACATGGATACTGGGGAGTGAGGTGTGTGTGGTGGGGTGTAGATATCACTGGTGACATGGATACTGGGGAGTGAGGTGTGTGTGGTGAGGTGTAGATATCACTGGTGACATGGATACTGGGGAGTGAGGTGTGTGTGGTGGGGTGTAGATATCACTGGTGACATGGATACTGGGGAGTGAGGTGTGTGTGGTGAGGTGTAGATCTCACTGGTGACATGGATACTGGGGAGTGAGGTGTGTGGTGGGGTGTAGATATCACTGGTGACATGGATACTGGGGGAGAGGGGTGTGTGGTGGGGTGTAGATATCACTGGTGACATGGATACTGGGAGTGAGGTGTGTGTGGTGGGGTGTAGATATCACTGGTGACATGGATACTGGGGAGTGAGGTGTGTGGTGGGGTGTAGATACACTGGTGACATGGATACTGGGGAGTGAGGTGTGTGTGGTGGGGTGTAGATATCACTGGTGACATGGATACTGGGGAGTGAGGTGTGTGTGTGGGGTGTAGATATCACTGGTGACATGGATACTGGGGAGTGAGGTGTGTGGGTGGGTGTAGATATCACTGGTGACATGGATACTGGGGAGTGAGGTGTGTGGTGGGGTGTAGATATCACTGGTGACATGGATACTGGGGAGTGAGGTGTGTGTGGTGGGGTGTAGATATCACTGGTGACATGGATACTGGGGAGTGAGGTGTGTGTGGTGGGGTGTAGATATCACTGGTGACATGGATACTGGGGAGTGAGGTGTGTGTGGTGGGTGTAGATATCACTGGTGACATGGATACTGGGGAGTGAGGTGTGTGGTGAGGTGTAGATATCACTGGTGACATGGATACTGGGGAGTGAGGTGTGTGTGGTGGGGTGTAGATATCACTGGTGACATGGATACTGGGGAGTGAGGTGTGTGGTGGGGTGTAGATATCACTGGTGACATGGATACTGGGGAGTGAGGTGTGTGTGGTGGGGTGTAGATATCACTGGTGACATGGATACTGGGGAGTGAGGTGTGTGTGGTGGGGTGTAGATATCACTGGTGACATGGATACTGGGGAGTGAGGTGTGTGGTGGGGTGTAGATATCACTGGTGACATGGATACTGGGGAGTGAGGTGTGTGTGGTGGGGTGTAGATATCACTGGTGACATGGATACTGGGGAGTGAGGTGTGTGTGTGGTGGGATGTAGTTATCACTGGTGACATGGATACTGGGGAGTGAGGTGTGTGGTGAGGTGTAGATATCACTGGTGACATGGATACTGGGGAGTGAAGTGTGTGGTGGGGTGTAGATATCACTGGTGACATGGATACTGGGGAGTGAGGTGTGTGGTGGGGTGTAGATATCACTGGTGACATGGATACTGGGGAGTGAGGTGTGTGTGGTGGGGTGTAGATATCACTGGTGACATGGATACTGGGGAGTGAGGTGTGTGTGTGGTGGGATGTAGTTATCACTGGTGACATGGATACTGGGGAGTGAGGTGTGTGGTGGGTGTAGATATCACTGGTGACATGGATACTGGGGAGTGAAGTGTGTGGTGGGGTGTAGATATCACTGGTGACATGGATACTGGGGAGTGAGGTGTGTGGTGGGGTGTAGATCTCACTGGTGACATGGATACTGGGGAGTGAGGTGTGTGGTGGGGTGTAGATATCACTGGTGACATGGATACTGGGGAGTGAGGTGTGTGGTGGGGTGTAGATATCACTGGTGGACATGGATACTGGGGAGTGAGGTGTGTGTGGTGGGGTGTAGATATCACTGGTGACATGGATACTGGGGAGTGAGGTGTGTGTGGTGGGGTGTAGATATCACTGGTGACATGGATACTGGGGAGTGAGGTGTGTGTGGTGGGGTGTAGATATCACTGGTGACATGGATACTGGGGAGTGAGGTGTGTGGTGAGGTGTAGATATCACTGGTGACATGGATACTGGGGAGTGAGGTGTGTGTGGTGAGGTGTAGATATCACTGGTGACATGGATACTGGGGAGTGAGGTGTGTGTGGTGGGGTGTAGATATCACTGGTGACATGGATACTGGGGAGTGAGGTGTGTGGTGAGGTGTAGATATCACTGGTGACATGGATACTGGGGAGTGAGGTGTGTGTGGTGAGGTGTAGATATCACTGGTGACATGGATACTGGGAGTGAGGTGTGTGGTGGGGTGTAGATATCACTGGTGACATGGATACTGGGGAGTGAGGTGTGTGTGGTGAGGTGTAGATATCACTGGTGACATGGATACTGGGGAGTGAGGTGTGTGTGGTGGGGTGTAGATCTCACTGGTGACATGGATACTGGGGAGTGAGGTGTGTGGTGAGGTGTAGATATCACTGGTGACATGGATACTGGGGAGTGAGGTGTGTGGTGAGGTGTAGATATCACTGGTGACATGGATACTGGGGAGTGAGGTGTGTGTGGTGGGGTGTAGATATCACTGGTGACATGGATACTGGGGAGTGAGGTGTGTGTGGTGGGGTGTAGATATCACTGGTGACATGGATACTGGGGAGTGAGGTGTGTGGTGGGGTGTAGATATCACTGGTGACATGGATACTGGGGAGTGAGGTGTATGTGGTGGGGTGTAGATATCACTGGTGACATGGATACTGGGGAGTGAGGGGTGGTGGTGGGGTGTAGATATCACTGGTGACATGGATACTGGGGAGTGAGGTGTGTGGTGAGGTGTAGATATCACTGGTGACATGGATACTGGGGAGTGAGGTGTGTGGTGGGGTGTAGATATCACTGGTGACATGGATACTGGGGAGTGAGGTGTGTGTGGTGGGGTGTAGATCTCACTGGTGACATGGATACTGGGGAGTGAGGTGTGTGTGGTGGGGTGTAGATCTCACTGGTGACATGGATACTGGGGAGTGAGGTGTGTGTGGTGAGGTGTAGATATCACTGGTGACATGGATACTGGGGAGTGAGGGTGTGTGGTGGGGTGTAGATATCACTGGTGACATGGATACTGGGGAGTGAGGGGTGTGTGGTGGGGTGTAGATATCACTGGTGACATGGATACTGGGGAGTGAGGTGTGTGGTGAGGTGTAGATATCACTGGTGACATGGATACTGGGGAGTGAGGTGTGTGGTGGGGTGTAGATCTCACTGGTGACATGGATACTGGGGAGTGAGGTGTGTGTGGTGGGGTGTAGATATCACTGGTGACATGGATACTGGGAGTGAGGTGTGTGTGGTGGGGTGTAGATATCACTGGTGACATGGATACTGGGGAGTGAGGGGTGTGTGGTGGGGTGTAGATCTCACTGGTGACATGGATACTGGGGAGTGAGGTGTGTGTGGTGGGGTGTAGATATCACTGGTGACATGGATACTGGGGAGTGAGGTGTGTGTGGTGAGGTGTAGATATCACTGGTGACATGGATACTGGGGAGTGAGGTGTGTGTGGTGGGGGTGTAGATATCACTGGTGACATGGATACTGGGGAGTGAGGTGTGTGTGGTGGGGTGTAGATCTCACTGGTGACATGGATACTGGGGAGTGAGGTGTGTGTGGTGGGGTGTAGATATCACTGGTGACATGGATACTGGGGAGTGAGGTGTGTGTGGTGGGGTGTAGATATCACTGGTGACATGGATACTGGGGAGTGAGGTGTGTGTGGTGGGGTGTAGATATCACTGGTGACATGGATACTGGGGAGTGAGGTGTGTGGTGGGGTGTAGATCTCACTGGTGACATGGATACTGGGGAGTGAGGTGTGTGGTGGGGTGTAGATCTCACTGGTGACATGGATACTGGGAGTGAGGTGTGTGGTGGGGTGTAGATATCACTGGTGACATGGATACTGGGAGTGAGGTGTGTGGTGGGGTGGGATGTAGATATCACTGGTGACATGGATACTGGGGAGTGAGGTGTGTGTGGTGGGTGTAGATATCACTGGTGACATGGATACTGGGGAGTGAGGTGTGTGGTGGGGTGGATGTAGATATCACTGGTGACATGGATACTGGGGAGTGAGGTGTGTGTGGTGGGGTGTAGATATCACTGGTGACATGGATACTGGGAGTGAGGTGTGTGGTGGGGTGTAGATCTCACTGGTGACATGGATACTGGGGAGTGAGGTGTGTGGTGGGGTGTAGATATCACTGGTGACATGGATACTGGGGAGTGAGGTGTGTGTGGTGGGGTGTAGATATCACTGGTGACATGGATACTGGGGAGTGAGGTGTGTGTGGTGGGGTGTAGATATCACTGGTGACATGGATACTGGGGAGTGAGGTGTGTGGTGGGATGTAGATCTCACTGGTGACATGGATACTGGGGAGTGAGGTGTGTGGTGGGGTGTAGATATCACTGGTGACATGGATACTGGGGAGTGAGGTGTGTGGTGGGGTGTAGATATCACTGGTGACATGGATACTGGGGAGTGAGGTGTGTGGTGGGGTGTAGATATCACTGGTGACATGGATACTGGGGAGTGAGGTGTGTGGTGGGGTGTAGATATCACTGGTGACATGGATACTGGGGAGTGAGGTGTGTGTGGTGTGGTGTAGATATCACTGGTGACATGGATACTGGGGAGTGAGGTGTGTGGTGGGGTGTAGATATCACTGGTGACATGGATACTGGGGAGTGAGGTGTGTGTGGTGTAGATATCACTGGTGACATGGATACTGGGGAGTGAGGTGTGTGGTGGGGTGTAGATATCACTGGTGACATGGATACTGGGGAGTGAGGTGTGTGTGGTGGGGTGTAGATATCACTGGTGACATGGATACTGGGGAGTGAGGTGTGTGTGGTGGGTGTAGATATCACTGGTGACATGGATACTGGGAGTGAGGTGTGTGTGGTGGGGTGTAGATATCACTGGTGACATGGATACTGGGGAGTGAGGTGTGTGTGGGTGTAGATATCACTGGTGACATGGATACTGGGGAGTGAGGTGTGTGTGGTGGGTGTAGATATCACTGGTGACATGGATACTGGGGAGTGAGGCACAATGTCCCCCCCTATGACTTCCTATGGGATTGTGTCTGGGGATCTAAGCAGTTACAGATGGATGCTGGTCTAACGTGTTTCGGGGACAAGGATCCGATTGGAAGGCTCACACTCAGCTGCCTCTGTCGCTCGCTCGGCACGCAGTCCCCGCCCCCTCACACAGCAGTCACATGATCCACAAGAGGCGGAAACACTAACATGTCGGAGAGGAGAAGTGAGGGGAGCAGTACGAGTCGTCATCATCGTTGCCATAGAAACCAAGGCTACCTTTGGGCTCATCTGGGGTCACCAATGGGGGGGCAACGTCTGGAAGTTCCTCCTCACCCTCCTGCAAACCCCCACCGCGAAACTGGGACAGGTCCAGCTCCTCCGGGACATCGATGGAAACGTCTGAGGAGATAAAGAAGGTCTGGCATTGGACGGGTTTGCACACATGGACTGTCAACTATGACTCTGCAGAAGGGACAACCCCATCAGTGCGCTTACTGCTCCTTCACCGTCCAATCAGCAGGATAGGGGAGGGGACCAATGAAGGAGCTGCCTTTCCTACACCCATCTAATGGGTCCCTCATCCCAACCCTTCCACTTTAATCTGCCCCTCACTTACCTCAATAGCGGGTGCTTCTCTTCTCCCTGCACAAATGGTAACGCTTGCTGACCAGCCGCTGTCATTATACAGCGGCCGATCGGCTCTCCAGTGTGAATCGCTGTAGCTGTACGTCGGTTCGCGTAGGTGCAGTAGCGGGCGGGCGCATGCGCTCATGCCGCTGCGGGAGCGTGCCTGCGGGTCGAGCAGAAACATGGCAAATCCCCGTTCTGACCAAATATCAGATCTACTTTTCCCAGTGATGGGGAACAGTGAATTCTGTCAGGTCCCTGGTAGCCCCTCCCCCCCCAGGTAGAACACGCTTAACCCCTTGATCGCCCCCCGGTCTTAACTCCTTCCCTGCCTGTGACATTATTATATTGATCAGTGCTATAAAAATACACTGATCAATGTATAACTCTCACTGGTCCCGAAAGAGTGTCATTTGGTGTTTAAATTTGTCCGCCGCAATGTCGCAGTCCCGCTAAAAATCGCAGATCGCCGCCATTACTAGTAAAAAAAAAAAAAAAAAAAAAAGAAAGAAAATAAAAGTCCCTAAACCTATCCCGTAGTTTGTAGATGTGATAACTTTTGGCAAACCAATCAATATACGATTATTGGGATTTATTTAATCAAAATATGTAGAAAACGTATCGGCCAAAACTGAACGAGAAATTTGTTTTTTTTTATAGTTTTTTTTTGGATATTTATAACAGAAATTAAAAATAAAATGTTTGTTTCTTCAGAATTGGGGGGATTGTTTGTTTGTTTATCAAATAAAAACTGCAGAAGAGATCAAATCCCAGCAAAAGAAATCCCTATTTGTGGGAAAAAAAGGACGTCAATTTTGTGTAGAGCGTCGCACGACCGTGCAATTGTCTGATAAAGCGACGCAGTGCCGTATCGCAAAAAATGGCCTGGTCATTAAGGGGGGTAAATCCTTCCGGGGCTGAAGGGGTTTAAACATCTAAAGAAAACTACAAGTCCCATCCCCCACTGCAGCAGACAAGACCTGCGCCGGAGAACCCCTCAGTGTTCTAGATCAGCAGAACTTCCTCTAGTCAGGTCCAGAGCCGGGAGGAGGAGTCTGCAGGAGCCCCGCCCCCCCCCGCCATGTGCTGATCAGGGCCGAACGCATGGAATAAACGCACATTATTGTATCCGTGTCGATGCATTTATTACATTATTGCAAAATGCAGATTGTGGGGGAGATTTACTAGAAGGAACCAATCAGCTTCCAGGTTTGATTGAAGAAGCTCCATGCACAGCTGCACTAGATTCACAGTATTGCGATCTCAGACATCGCATGCGATTCGCACCCACACCGCCGTGTGCAGTGCCCGTTCAGCCATACAGTTGTATACAGTTCTATGGCTGAACTCACATTAGATTCACATTGAAATCGGATCCTATGAGTGTTCTCAGCCATGCGATTCCTGTGCGAGTTCAGTGTGCACTGCGATCTGTGAATCGATCTGGGGGGTGTCATCATTGTATTGCGGATGGGGGAACCTGCACAGAAATCGCACTGTGTGAACCCAGGCTGGGTGCTCCGCTTTTAGTAAATCCCCCCCTGAGCCTCTAAGGCTCCGCCACAACTTGACGTATTGGGGGCGATGATTGCGGTAAAAATCGCACAAATAGAATCGCAGGACACCTAAAAGAAGCTTCTATATTCCTTGTGCTTGAACGGCCTCCTGCGATTCTGTTAGCGATATTCTACCACGACTGACACCCGATGAATCGCAGGAACATTGCGCCGCGGTCGGGTGCTATTGAAATGCAGGCAACGCACCGGGAACGCACAGGCGTCCTGCGATTGCGAATTGCGGACAGAATCACGGCGATTCAGAACGCGGAGATGTGAGCGGAGTATAAAGGTACCCCTCGTTCTGAAGATGCTGGTCACCTGGCTGTCATAATGGGGATGACATCACATTCCTTACCCAACTTCTTGGGTACCCAGTCCAGGCCGAAGGTGAACTTCTTTATCTGAATAACAAGATAATCGGGAAATGAGGCAAATCGGGACGTCCTGAAAAGAGACATAAAAGGAAACGATGAAATAAACGGAACGTTTTCCACCCAATAATACAGAACTTCTGGAATCTTCTTACTTAAGTGCTGAAGATTTGGCCTGCAGGGCGGCGCTCCAAAACTCATCCAACTGTTCTGGGGCTGCGAAGGCCTGGAGGCAACAGGTGAAGGGGATGCGGGCGCGGACCAGCTCCGGGGGAGGGCGGTGATCCTGCTCCGCCTGCAGCTTGGCCTGTTCATAGGCTGAGAGTTCCTCTGTGTGATAGAAAGACAGACAACAGATCGATCAAGACAACAGATCGATGAAGACAACAGATCGATCAAGACAACAGATCAATCAAGACAACAGATCGATGAAGACAATTCACAGTTCTATACTCCGTACAAACATCGCACGTTCGATGTACGAATCACAATTGTTTTCTTTGGGAACTCCAAGAGCTTTATCTGCTCAATTGGTAGATGGTGAGGCGGCCATCTTGGGCTTGCTCAGCACATTATGCTAGGAGCCAATTTACCTCCCAGCATGTCTTTAGAGTACCAGAGGAACTCGCAGAACCCAGAGGAACTTGCAGAACCGGGAGGAACCCCCGGAACCCAGAGGAACCCTAAGGCGCATATACATGGAGAATATGCAAACTCCATGCAGGACGTGTCCTGAGATGGGAACCCCTAAACTATCGTGCAGGAAATCTGCATTCCCCGGTTCTATCCCTCTAAAGGGAACATTTAAAAGTGAAGTATGGGATTTTTTTTCTTCCCTATTCATACTTACCTAGGTAGATGAAGCATCGATCCCCCGACGTCTCTTTACTGAGAAACCGATCGATCGAACACCACCAATGGCTCAGTTCCCTCACCTCCCCAAGTGGAGAGCTGTAGACTGTCAGTCAGCATCTCTCCTGCTCTGATCCTTCACACTTATTGGAGCGCTGAGCTGTGGCGGGGGCGGGGAGCGTCTCACTGAGAGACGGGTGACAATCCAGGTACCTGGCGGATCCAGACGTTATTGTCGGGATAATGCGATGCCTGGATGATCTGTGATGTCAGTAGAGAGCGAACGTCAGACCACTCTCTGCTGAAAACGGGTCACAGGACTGCAAAACTGATTAGGACCCCGAGGAGAAGCCCAGACAAGCTCAGGATGGACTTCTCCTTTAACCAGATACCAACCACCATTTACTGCGGCCGCTCCGCACACAATCCCGTACATTTACTGCGGCCGCTCTGCACACAATCCCGTACATTTACTGCGACCGCTCTGCACACAATCCCGTACATTTACTGCGGCGCTCTGCACTGAATCCCGTACATTTACTGCGGCCGCTCTGCACACAATCCCGTACATTTACTGCGGCCGCTCTGCACACAATCCCGTACATTTACTGCGACCGCTCTGCGCACAATCCCGTACATTTACTGCGGCCGCTCTGCACTGAATCCCGTACATTTACTGCGGCCCCTCCGCACACAATCCCGTACATTTACTGCGACCGCTCTGCGCACAATCCCGTACATTTACTGCGGCGGCTCCGCACACAATCCCGTACATTTACTGCGGCCGCTCCGCACACAATCCCGTACATTTACTGCGACCGCTCTGCACACAATCCCGTACATTTACTGCGGCCGCTCCGCACACAATCCCGTACATTTACTGCGACCGCTCTGCACTGAATCCCGTACATTTACTGCGGCCGCTCTGCACACAATCCCGTACATTTACTGCGGCCGCTCTGCACACAATCCCGTACATTTACTGCGGCCGCTCTGCACTGAATCCCGTACATTTACTGCGGCCGCTCTGCACACAATCCGTACATTTACTGCGACCGCTCTGCACTGAATCCCGTACATTTACTGCGGCCGCTCTGCACACAATCCCGTACATTTACTGCGGCCGCTCTGCACACAATCCCGTACATTTACTGCGGCCGCTCCGCACACAATCCCGTACATTTACTGCGGCCGCTCCGCACACAATCCCGTACATTTACTGCGGCCGCTCCGCACACAATCCCGTACATTTACTGCGGCCGCTCCGCACTGAATCCCGTACATTTACTGCGGCCGCTCTGCACACAATCCCGTACATTTACTGCGGCCGCTCTGCACACAATCCCGTACATTTACTGCAGCCGCTCCGCACACAATCCCGTACATTTACTGCGGCCGCTCCGCACTGAATCCCGTACATTTACTGCGGCCGCTCCGCACACAATCCGTACATTTACTGCGGCCGCTCCGCACACAATCCCGTACATTTACTGCGGCCGCTCTGCACACAATCCCGTACATTTACTGCGGCCGCTCTGCACACAATCCCGTACATTTACTGCGGCCGCTCTGCACTGAATCCCGTACATTTACTGCGACCGCTCTGCACACAATCCCGTACATTTACTGCGGCCGCTCTGCACACAATCCCGTACATTTACTGCGGCCGCTCTGCGCACAATCCCGTACATTTACTGCGGCCGCTCTGCTCACAATCCCGTACATTTACTGCGGCCGCTCTGCACACAATCCTGTACATTTACTGCGGCCGCTCTGCACTGAATCCCGTACATTTACTGCGGCCGCTCTGCACTGAATCCCGTACATTTACTGCGGCCGCTCTGCACACAATCCCGTACATTTACTGCGGCCGCTCTGCACTGAATCACGTACATTTACTGCGACCGCTCTGCACTGAATCCCGTACATTTACTGCGGCCGCTCTGCACACAATCCCGTACATTTACTGCGGCCGCTCTGCACACAATCCCTACATTTACTGCGGTCGCTCTGCACTGAATCCCGTACATTTACTGCGGCCGCTCTGCACACAATCCCGTACATTTACTGCGGCCGCTCCGCACACAATCCCGTACATTTACTGCGGCCGCTCTGCACACAATCCCGTACATTTACTGCGGCCGCTCTGCGCACAATCCCGTACATTTACTGCGGCCGCTCTGCGCACAATCCCGTACATTTACTGCGGCCGCTCTGCACACAATCCCGTACATTTACTGCGGCCGCTCTGCACTGAATCCCGTATATTTACTGCGGCCGCTCTGCGCACAATCCCGTACATTTACTGCGGCCGCTCTGCACTGAATCCCGTATATTTACTGCGGCCGCTCTGCACTGAATCCCGTATATTTACTGCGGCCGCTCTGCGCACAATCCCGTACATTTACTGCGGCCGCTCTGCGCACAATCCCGTACATTTACTGCGGCCGCTCTGCACTGAATCCCGTACATTTACTGCGGCCGCTCTGCACACAATCCCGTACATTTACTGCGGCCGCTCTGCACACAATCCCGTACATTTACTGCGGCCGCTCTGCACTGAATCCCGTACATTTACTGCGGCCGCTCTGCACACAATCCCGTACATTTACTGCGGCCGCTCTGCACACAATCCCGTACATTTACTGCGACTGCTCTGCACACAATCCCGTACATTTACTGCGGCCCCTCCGCACACAATCCCGTACATTTACTGCGGCCGCTCTGCACTGAATCCCGTACATTTACTGCGGCCGCTCCGCACTGAATCCCGTACATTTACTGCGGCCGCTCCGCACACAATCCCGTACATTTACTGCGGCCGCTCCGCACACAATCCCGTACATTTACTGCGGCCGCTCTGCACTGAATCCCGTACATTTACTGCGACCGCTCTGCACACAATCCCGTACATTTACTGCGGCCGCTCTGCACACAATCCCGTACATTTACTGCGGCCGCTCTGCGCACAATCCCGTACATTTACTGCGGCCGCTCTGCACACAATCCCGTACATTTACTGCGGCCGCTCTGCACACAATCCCGTACATTTACTGCGGCCGCTCTGCACACAATCCCGTACATTTACTGCGGCCGCTCTGCACACAATCCCGTACATTTACTGCGGCCGCTCTGCACTGAATCCCGTACATTTACTGCGGCCGCTCTGCACTGAATCCCGTACATTTACTGCGGCCGCTCTGCACTGAATCCCGTACATTTACTGCGGCCGCTCTGCACACAATCCCGTACATTTACTGCGGCCGCTCTGCACTGAATCACGTACATTTACTGCAACCGCTCTGCACTGAATCCCGTACATTTACTGCGGCCGCTCTGCACACAATCCCGTACATTTACTGCGGCCGCTCTGCACACAATCCCGTACATTTACTGCGGCCGCTCTGCACTGAATCCCGTACATTTACTGCGGCCGCTCTGCACACAATCCCGTACATTTACTGCGGCCGCTCCGCGCACAATCCCGTACATTTACTGCGGCCGCTCCGCACACAATCCCGTACATTTACTGCGGCCGCTCCGCGCACAATCACGTACATTTACTGCGGCCGCTCTGCACACAATCCCATACATTTACTGCGACCGCTCTGCACACAATCCCGTACATTTACTGCGGCCGCTCTGCACTGAATCCCGTACATTTACTGCGGCCGCTCTGCACACAATCCCGTACATTTACTGCGGCCGCTCTGCACACAATCCCGTACATTTACTGCGGCCGCTCTGCACACAATCCCGTACATTTACTGCGACCGCTCTGCACACAATCCCGTACATTTACTGCGGCCGCTCTGCACACAATCCCGTACATTTACTGCGGCCGCTCTGCACACAATCCCGTACATTTACTGCGGCCGCTCTGCACACAATCCCGTACATTTACTGCGGCCGCTCTGCACACAATCCCGTACATTTACTGCGGCCGCTCTGCACTGAATCCCGTACATTTACTGCGGCCGCTCTGCACTGAATCCCGTACATTTACTGCGGCCGCTCTGCACTGAATCCCGTACATTTACTGCGGCCGCTCTGCACACAATCCCGTACATTTACTGCGGCCGCTCTGCACACAATCCCGTACATTTACTGCGGCCGCTCTGCACTGAATCCCGTATATTTACTGCGGCCGCTCTGCGCACAATCCCGTACATTTACTGCGGCCGCTCTGCACTGAATCCCGTATATTTACTGCGGCCGCTCTGCGCACAATCCCGTACATTTACTGCGGCCGCTCTGCGCACAATCCCGTACATTTACTGCGGCCCGCTCTGCACTGAATCCCGTATATTTACTGCGGCCGCTCTGCGCACAATCCCGTACATTTACTGCGGCCGCTCTGCGCACAATCCCGTACATTTACTGCGGCCGCTCTGCACTGAATCCCGTACATTTACTGCGGCCGCTCTGCACACAATCCCGTACATTTACTGCGGCCGCTCTGCACACAATCCCGTACATTTACTGCGGCCGCTCTGCACTGAATCCCGTACATTTACTGCGGCCGCTCTGCACACAATCCCGTACATTTACTGCGGCCGCTCTGCACACAATCCCGTACATTTACTGCGACCGCTCTGCACACAATCCCGTACATTTACTGCGGCCCCTCCGCACACAATCCCGTACATTTACTGCGGCCGCTCTGCACTGAATCCCGTACATTTACTGCGGCCGCTCTGCACACAATCCCGTACATTTACTGCGGCCGCTCTGCACACAATCCCGTACATTTACTGCGGCCGCTCTGCACACAATCCCGTACATTTACTGCGGCCCCTCCGCACACAATCCCGTACATTTACTGCGACCGCTCTGCACACAATCCCGTACATTTACTGCGGCCGCTCTGCACACAATCCCGTACATTTACTGCGGCCGCTCTGCACACAATCCCGTACATTTACTGCGGCCCCTCCGCACACAATCCCGTACATTTACTGCGGCCGCTCCGCACACAATCCCGTACATTTACTGCGGCCGCTCTGCACTGAATCCCGTACATTTACTGCGACCGCTCTGCACACAATCCCGTACATTTACTGCGGCCGCTCTGCACTGAATCCCGTACATTTACTGCGGCCGCTCCGCACACAATCCCGTACATTTACTGCGGCCGCTCTGCACTGAATCCCGTACATTTACTGCGACCGCTCTGCACACAATCCCGTATATTTACTGCGGCCCCTCCGCACACAATCCCGTACATTTACTGCGACCGCTCTGCACACAATCCCGTACATTTACTGCGGCCGCTCTGCACTGAATCCCGTACATTTACTGCGGCCGCTCTGCACTGAATCCCGTACATTTACTGCGGCCGCTCCGCACACAATCCCGTACATTTACTGCGGCCGCTCTGCACTGAATCCCGTACATTTACTGCGACCGCTCTGCACTGAATCCCGTACATTTACTGCGACCGCTCTGCATACAATCCCGTACATTTACTGCGGCCGCTCTGCACTGAATCCCGTACATTTACTGCGACCGCTCTGCATACAATCCCGTACATTTACTGCGGCCGCTCTGCACACAATCCCGTACATTTACTGCGACCGCTCTGCACACAATCCCGTATATTTACTGCGGCCCCTCCGCACACAATCCCGTACATTTACTGCGGCCGCTCCGCACACAATCCCGTACATTTACTGCGGCCGCTCTGCACACAATCCCGTACATTTACTGCGGCCGCTCTGCACACAATCCCGTACATTTACTGCGGCCGCTCTGCACACAATCCCTCACATTTACTGCGGCTGCTCCGCACACAATCCCGTACATTTACTGCGGCCGCTCTGCACTGAATCCCGTACATTTACTGCGGCCGCTCCGCACACAATCCCGTACATTTACTGCGGCCGCTCCGCACACAATCCCGTACATTTACTGCGGCCGCTCTGCACACAATCCCGTACATTTACTGCGGCCGCTCCGCACACAATCCCGTACATTTACTGCGGCCGCTCTGCACACAATCCCGTACATTTACTGCGGCCGCTCCGCACACAATCCCGTACATTTACTGCGGCCGCTCTGCACACAATCCCGTACATTTACTGCGGCCGCTCTGCACACAATCCCGTACATTTACTGCGACCGCTCTGCACACAATCCCGTACATTTACTGCGACCGCTCTGCACACAATCCCGTACATTTACTGCGACCGCTCTGCACACAATCCCGTACATTTACTGCGACCGCTCTGCACACAATCCCGTACATTTACTGCGGCCGCTCTGCACACAATCCCGTACATTTACTGCGGCCGCTCTGCACACAATCCCGTACATTTACTGCGGCCCCTCCGCACACAATCCCATACATTTACTGCGGCCGCTCTGCACACAATCCCGTACATTTACTGCGACCGCTCTGCACACAATCCCGTACATTTACTGCGACCGCTCTGCACACAATCCCGTACATTTACTGCGGCCCCTCCGCACACAATCCCGTACATTTACTGCGGCCGCTCTGCACTGAATCCCGTACATTTACTGCGGCCGCTCTGCACACAATCCCGTACATTTACTGCGGCCGCTCTGCACACAATCCCGTACATTTACTGCGGCCGCTCTGCACACAATCCCGTACATTTACTGCGGCCGCTCTGCACACAATCCCGTACATTTACTGCGGCCCCTCCGCACACAATCCCGTACATTTACTGCGACCGCTCTGCACACAATCCCGTACATTTACTGCGGCCGCTCTGCACACAATCCCGTACATTTACTGCGGCCGCTCTGCACACAATCCCGTATATTTACTGCGGCCCCTCCGCACACAATCCCGTACATTTACTGCGGCCGCTCCGCACACAATCCCGTACATTTACTGCGGCCGCTCTGCACTGAATCCCGTACATTTACTGCGACCGCTCTGCACACAATCCCGTACATTTACTGCGGCCGCTCTGCACTGAATCCCGTACATTTACTGCGGCCGCTCCGCACACAATCCCGTACATTTACTGCGGCCGCTCTGCACTGAATCCCGTACATTTACTGCGACCGCTCTGCACACAATCCCGTATATTTACTGCGGCCCCTCCGCACACAATCCCGTACATTTACTGCGACCGCTCTGCACACAATCCCGTACATTTACTGCGGCCGCTCTGCACTGAATCCCGTACATTTACTGCGGCCGCTCTGCACACAATCCCGTACATTTACTGCGGCCGCTCCGCACACAATCCCGTACATTTACTGCGGCCGCTCTGCACTGAATCCCGTACATTTACTGCGACCGCTCTGCACTGAATCCCGTACATTTACTGCGACCGCTCTGCATACAATCCCGTACATTTACTGCGGCCGCTCTGCACTGAATCCCGTACATTTACTGCGACCGCTCTGCATACAATCCCGTACATTTACTGCGGCCGCTCTGCACACAATCCCGTACATTTACTGCGACCGCTCTGCACACAATCCCGTACATTTACTGCGGCCGCTCTGCACACAATCCCGTACATTTACTGCGGCCCCTCCGCACACAATCCCGTACATTTACTGCGGCCGCTCTGCACTGAATCCCGTACATTTACTGCGACCGCTCTGCATACAATCCCGTACATTTACTGCGGCCGCTCTGCACTGAATCCCGTACATTTACTGCGACCGCTCTGCATACAATCCCGTACATTTACTGCGGCCGCTCTGCACACAATCCCGTACATTTACTGCGGCCGCTCTGCACACAATCCCGTACATTTACTGCGACCGCTCTGCACACAATCCCGTACATTTACTGCGGCCGCTCTGCACACAATCCCGTATATTTACTGCGGCCCCTCCGCACACAATCCCGTACATTTACTGCGGCCCCTCCGCACACAATCCCGTACATTTACTGCGGCCGCTCCGCACACAATCCCGTACATTTACTGCGGCCGCTCTGCACTGAATCCCGTACATTTACTGCGACCGCTCTGCACACAATCCCGTACATTTACTGCGGCCGCTCTGCACTGAATCCCGTACATTTACTGCGGCCGCTCCGCACACAATCCCGTACATTTACTGCGGCCGCTCTGCACTGAATCCCGTACATTTACTGCGACCGCTCTGCACACAATCCCGTATATTTACTGCGGCCCCTCCGCACACAATCCCGTACATTTACTGCGACCGCTCTGCACACAATCCCGTACATTTACTGCGGCCGCTCTGCACTGAATCCCGTACATTTACTGCGGCCGCTCTGCACACAATCCCGTACATTTACTGCGGCCGCTCCGCACACAATCCCGTACATTTACTGCGGCCGCTCTGCACTGAATCCCGTACATTTACTGCGACCGCTCTGCACTGAATCCCGTACATTTACTGCGACCGCTCTGCATACAATCCCGTACATTTACTGCGGCCGCTCTGCACTGAATCCCGTACATTTACTGCGACCGCTCTGCATACAATCCCGTACATTTACTGCGGCCGCTCTGCACACAATCCCGTACATTTACTGCGACCGCTCTGCACACAATCCCGTATATTTAGTGCGGCCCCTCCGCACACAATCCCGTACATTTACTGCGGCCGCTCCGCACACAATCCCGTACATTTACTGCGGCCGCTCTGCACACAATCCCGTACATTTACTGCGGCCGCTCTGCACACAATCCCGTACATTTACTGCGGCCGCTCTGCACACAATCCCGTACATTTACTGCGACCGCTCTGCACACAATCCCGTACATTTACTGCGGCTGCTCTGCACACAATCCCGTACATTTACTGCGACCGCTCTGCACACAATCCCGTACATTTACTGCGGCCGCTCTGCACACAATCCCTCACATTTACTGCGGCTGCTCTGCACACAATCCCGTACATTTACTGCGGCCGCTCTGCGCACAATCCCGTACATTTACTGCGGCCGCTCTGCACTGAATCCCGTACATTTACTGCGGCCGCTCTGCACACAATCCCGTACATTTACTGCGGCCGCTCTGCACACAATCCCGTACATTTACTGCGACCGCTCTGCACACAATCCCGTACATTTACTGCGGCCGCTCTGCACACAATCCCGTACATTTACTGCGGCCGCTCTGCACACAATCCCGTACATTTACTGCGACCGCTCTGCACTGAATCCCGTACATTTACTGCGGCCGCTCCGCACACAATCCCGTACATTTACTGCGGCCGCTCTGCACACAATCCCGTACATTTACTGCGGCCGCTCCGCACACAATCCCGTACATTTACTGCGGCCGCTCTGCACACAATCCCGTACATTTACTGCGGCCGCTCCGCACACAATCCCGTACATTTACTGCGGCCGCTCTGCACTGAATCCCGTACATTTACTGCGGCCGCTCTGCACACAATCCCGTATATTTACTGCGGCCCCTCCGCACACAATCCCGTACATTTACTGCGGCCGCTCCGCACACAATCCCGTACATTTACTGCGGCCGCTCTGCACTGAATCCCGTACATTTACTGCGACCGCTCTGCACACAATCCCGTACATTTACTGCGGCCGCTCTGCACTGAATCCCGTACATTTACTGCGGCCGCTCCGCACACAATCCCGTACATTTACTGCGGCCGCTCTGCACTGAATCCCGTACATTTACTGCGACCGCTCTGCACACAATCCCGTATATTTACTGCGGCCCCTCCGCACACAATCCCGTACATTTACTGCGACCGCTCTGCACACAATCCCGTACATTTACTGCGGCCGCTCTGCACTGAATCCCGTACATTTACTGCGGCCGCTCTGCACACAATCCCGTACATTTACTGCGGCCGCTCCGCACACAATCCCGTACATTTACTGCGGCCGCTCTGCACTGAATCCCGTACATTTACTGCGACCGCTCTGCACTGAATCCCGTACATTTACTGCGACCGCTCTGCATACAATCCCGTACATTTACTGCGGCCGCTCTGCACTGAATCCCGTACATTTACTGCGACCGCTCTGCATACAATCCCGTACATTTACTGCGGCCGCTCTGCACACAATCCCGTACATTTACTGCGACCGCTCTGCACACAATCCCGTATATTTAGTGCGGCCCCTCCGCACACAATCCCGTACATTTACTGCGGCCGCTCCGCACACAATCCCGTACATTTACTGCGGCCGCTCTGCACACAATCCCGTACATTTACTGCGGCCGCTCTGCACACAATCCCGTACATTTACTGCGGCCGCTCTGCACACAATCCCGTACATTTACTGCGACCGCTCTGCACACAATCCCGTACATTTACTGCGGCTGCTCTGCACACAATCCCGTACATTTACTGCGGCCGCTCTGCACACAATCCCGTACATTTACTGCGACCGCTCTGCACACAATCCCGTACATTTACTGCGGCCGCTCTGCACACAATCCCGTACATTTACTGCGGCCGCTCTGCACACAATCCCGTACATTTACTGCGGCCGCTCTGCACACAATCCCGTACATTTACTGCGGCCGCTCCGCACACAATCCCGTACATTTACTGCGGCCGCTCTGCACTGAATCCCGTACATTTACTGCGGCCGCTCTGCACACAATCCCGTACATTTACTGCGGCCGCTCTGCACTGAATCCCGTACATTTACTGCGGCCGCTCTGCACACAATCCTGTACATTTACTGCGACCGCTCTGCACTGAATCACGTACATTTACTGCGGCCGCTCCGCACACAATCCCGTACATTTACTGCGACCGCTCCGCACACAATCCCGTACATTTACTGCGACCGCTCTGCACACAATCCCGTACATTTACTGCGACCGCTCTGCACTGAATCACGTACCGGCACGCGATTCTGCACTTCTGTGTCCGGGGCGTGTGCGCCGCCCGCAAACCGTCAGTGGTCAGGCGGTATCGATATCCCCCAGGTCCCGCCGATCATTCCCAAGAGAAGCAGAACGACGATCTGTCGATGTAAATAAGGAAGATTTCCTTTTCTGTGAGAAGGGAAGGCTGGGTAAAGCAGGAACACAGATCTCCGCCTTCCCGCAGTATAAGCACCTCCCCCACTGTTGGCAGCAACATTTTAGGCACACCACCTTTTGATCACCCCTGACGTTTAACCCCTTCCTTGCCAGTGTTATTAGTACAGTGACAGTGCCTATTTGTAGCACTGATCACTCTATTGGTGTCACTGGTCCTCATACTTCCTCATACCAGTACATGGCACAGAAGACACATATCAGGGGGGAGGGGATGTTGGGGGGAGGGGGAGGGGATGTTGGGGGGAGGGGGGGGATTTTGGGCGGAACAGATTCTATAAAAAATTCAATAAACATAAAACAGACACCAAAGCATTGTAGTTTCCGATGATTTATTTCGATCCCTACGCTCCCTACACTCACCTTTATTTAGTGCGGCCTCCATGGGTACGGGAAGCTGCAGGATATACTCCACCCTCTGCGTGTATTTCACCTTCTGAGACGCCAAGCACTTAATCTTCTCCTCCACCAGAAATCGGAACACTTCGTTGGGATTGGATGAGCTGCGGCAGTTTCTCTGCAGGAAAAGAAGACAGTTTGGACCTCACCAATCAGAAAGCGATGGGGGGAGGGGGGGTATTTATTGTTGGGGTACAAAGCTGCAGCCTTGAGGGGGCAACTGAGGAACTACCAGCCCCAGCACACCATGGCAAAGGCTGACTAGTAGGGAATGCTGGGATCTGGGAAGTATGGCCTGGTACTGATCTGTATTCTGAGCTCATTTCCCCCACTGGACCCCCCCCCCCTTTATTCAGGTTCCAATGATACAAAATACATGTGATACTCTGTCCCATCCTCCACACTGCTCTGTAACACAAGCGGTGATGTCATACGGGGCACCTCCCTTGGCGCACAACCCCCCAACACCACAGCTGGCAAGGAAACAAAAGACTAGGGCAAGGGCCGGCACCAGGGAGGGGCACAGAGCAAGGACTGGCACCAGAGAGGGGCAAGGACCAGCACACCAGAGGGGCACTGAACAAGGACCGGCACACCAGAGGGGCACTGAACAAGGACCGGCACACCAGAGGGGCACTGAACAAGGACCGGCACACCAGAGGGGCACAGAGCAAAGACCGGCACACCAGAGGGGCACAGAGCAAAGACCGGCACACCAGAGGGGCACAGAGCAAGGACTGGCACACCAGAGGGGCACAGAGCAAGGACCGGCACACCAGAGGGGCACAGAGCAAGGACCAGCACACCAGAGGGGCACAGAGCAAGGACTGGCACACCAGAGGGGCACAGAGCAAGGACCGGCACACCAGAGGGGCACAGAGCAAGGACTGGCACCAGAGAGGGACACAGAGCAAGGACTGGCACCAGAGAGGGACACAGAGCAAGGACTGGCACCAGAGAGGGACACAGAGCAAGGACTGGCACCAGAGAGGGGCAAGGACCGGCGCACCAGAGAGGCACTGAACAAGGACCGGCACCAGGGAGGGGCAAGGACCGGCACCAGAGAGGTACAGGGCAAGGGCCGGATCCAGAGGGGCACAGGGCAAGGGCCGGCACCAGAGAGGCACAGGGCAAGGGCCGGATCCAGAGGGGCACAGGGCAAGGGCCGGCACCAGAGAGGCACAGGGCAAGGGCCGGTACCAGATAGGCACAGGGCAAGGGCCGGCACCAGAGAGGCACAGGGCAAGGGCCGGTACCAGATAGGCACAGGGCAAGGGCCGGCACCAGAGAGGCACAGGGCAAGGGCCGGCACCAGAGAGGCACAGGGCAAGGGCCGGTACCAGATAGGCACAGGGCAAGGGCCGGCACCAGAGAGGCACAGCGCAAGAGCCGGCACCAGAGAGGCACAGTGCAAGGGCCGGCACCAGAGAGACACAGGGCAAGGGCCGGCACCAGAGAGGCACAGCGCAAGAGCCGGCACCAGAGAGGCACAGGGCAAGGGCCGGCACCAGAGAGGCACAGCGCAAGGGCCGGCACCAGAGAGGCACAGCGCAAGGGCCGGCACCAGAGAGGCACAGCGCAAGGGCCGGCACCAGAGAGGCACAGCGCAAGGGCCGGCACCTCTTTTCCCTGTACCCCCCCCAACAAAATCGCTTGCTATAGCAGCACACAGTGCATTCTCACTCCCGAGCGGTGCATTCCATAGACGCACAGAGCAGGGCTTGGCTTTGCCCCCCGATTCCTTCTCACTGCATTTGATTAACAGCAGCCAATGGCTCGTGCTGCCGCCTGAGTCTCTGTGTGAAAAGGAAGGGAGAGAAGAGAGCAGTGCACAGCGCTGGATGGATCGAGGACTCGGGTAAGTATTTGGGGGGGGGCACAGCAAACTTTAAAACATTTTATACCTTAATGCAGGGAATGGAGGGAATGCGTTAAGGTGACAAACGTTTTACCTTTAGAACCACTTTAAAAAAAAAATCAACATAAATGGAAAGCAGTCAATGTGTGGCCTCCGAATGAAGACGTGTCTCCGCTTTCATTGGACCATCTTCTCTACTTGGGAACGGACGATCGCCCCCGTTCACCCCATTCCACACAAACTACTTTCCCACCTCACCTCTTTGATGGAGTTCGCTCGGTCTCCTGGTATAGATAGATCATGGTGGTGACCCTGCTGCCCAAAATCCTCTATTTAGAGTTCTCCCCACTGCGATCCCATCATTCCTCTTCCGTCATCTTCATGTCGAGTACATAAATATATTTGGGGCTCCACTAAACCCAGGATCCCCAAGTCAATACTCCTATGGAATAAGCTACAGGGTGGTTTGGGAGTTCCCAACTTCCATAATTACCATCAAGTGGCCCAACTGACCCTTTACCATGCCACCGAAGTGCCCTTGTGGGTAGGCCTGGAAGCCATAGACTTAATCCCGGTATGGGTTTCTAATATTCTTTGGGTACATCGCAAGGATCACAAGCCTGAGGTCACACAGCACTCTCTCCAATGGGACAAATTGAAGGGTCCCTTTAAACGAATGTTTCCTCGCTGCCCTCTAGTCTCTTTTTACTACCACCCTGCGTTTTTTTCCCGCTTACTCCAAACCAGCCTCGTTTCGGTTGTGGAACTCCCGAGGCTTAACACGTTTACTTGACCTGTCAACCAGCTCCGGTCTCAAACCCGTCCCTGTCCTCCAAGAACAGGCCTGTCTTCCCTCACGGGAATATTTCCGCTACCTCCAGATTTCCCACTTTTTTACCTCATACACCTCAACTTCCTCATCCCATCCCCCCTCATTGCGGGTATTTGTAATTCTGATCCGCACGCTCCAGGCCCGATTACAAAACTCTATTCCCATCTCCCCTTCTTCATTACACTTCTAAATGGACTTTGGGGTACAGTTGGAGGGGAAGACTGGGATGACATTTGGGCAGCGACCAAGTCCTCATCTAAAATATGATGGCACTGGAGACCAACTAGAAGGTCTCGCTCCGATGGTATTTGGTCCCGGCAAGAATTACAAAACTTCTACCTGGGTATCTGTCTGTGTGCCATCGCAGTTGTGGAGAGCCAGATACACATAGTAATATCTGGTGGACATGCCCGATCGTCTGGATGTTTTGGGTTGAAATTTTTACGATGGCCTCAACATTGCTTAACCAAAATTGAGAACCTGATCCGGCTATTGCTCTCCTCAATCATTATGCTCTGGACCTTACTAGAGCGCAGACAAAACTGCTACAGCAACTTATGACTGCCTCTAAACAGACTATAGCAAGGCCTGGAAGACCACAACACTTCAGACCAAGAACACAATGATCCGACCTATGATACATATCAATACTTCACAGGACTCCTAAACATTGTAAGGTTTGGCAGACTCGGGTGGACCACTTTATACCACCTGGCTGCGATTCCGCTCTCCTTGAGCCTTGATGCTTGTGATCTCACCAAAATAGGGGGCCATGCCTGAGCGGCTGACCTCCCTTCACCACGTCCCCCACGGATCTGGTGGACAGATTACTGGGAGGGGCTGGGGAAGACCCGGCTGTCATGGTGCACGTTGGCACCAATGACAAAGTCAGAGGCAGATGGAGTGTCCTAAAGAACGATTTTAGGGACTTAGGTGCTAAATTGAGGAAAAGGACCTCCAAGGTAGTGTTCTCAGGAATACTACCGGTACATCGAGCCACACCAGAGAGGCAGAGGGAGATTAGGGAAGTAAACAAGTGGCTGAAGAGCTGGTGTAGTAAGGAGGGGTTTGGGTTCCTGGAGGACTGGGCTGACTTCTCAGTCGGTAACCGGTACTATAGAAGGGACGGACTGCACCTAAATGAGGAGGGTGCAGATCTTCTGGGAATGAAGATGGACAAAAAGTTAGAGGGGTTTTTAAACTAGGCGATGGGGGGGAGGGTCCAGAGACAGTGATAGCCAGCGCGGAAGATATTCCAGAGGGTAGTATTGGGGGCATTAGTGGTAGTTTGAACAAAGCACAAAAACACAAGGTGAGTATAGTAGCAAGTCCTAGTTGCAATCTTGAAACACCCAATACGAGGACAATATGCGACCGGTCTAAACTATGTGGCATGTTCACCAATGCCAGGAGCATGGCGGACAAGATGGGTGAACCAGAGATACTGTTATACAAGGAGGATTTGGATTTTGTGGGAATTTCAGAGACCTGGCTCAACAGCTCTCATGATTGGCTGGCAACCATTCAAGGGTATACCCTTTATCACACAGATAGAGAGGGTAAAAAAGGGGGAGGGGTATGCCTATATATCAAGAATAATGTACAAGTGAATGTGAGAGATGACATCACTGAGGGGGCTAGGGAGGAGGTGGAATCCTTATGGATAGAGCTCCAAAGGGATGAAGCTAAGGGGAAAATAATACTGGGAGTATGCTATAGGCCCCCTAACCTGAGGGAGGAAGTGGAGACGGATCTCCTATCACAAATTGGATTAGCAGCAAGGATGGGAAGTGTTATCATAATGGGGGATTTTAATTATCCAGACATAGACTGGGCGGAGGGAACCGCGCATTCATTTAAGGCTCGCCAGTTCCTTAATGTCTTGCAGGACAATTTTATGGGTCAGATGGTAGACGCACCAACTAGAAATAAAACATTACTGGATCTACTGATTACCAACAATACAGACCTGATAACAGATGTGGAAATACGGGGCAATTTAGGTAACAGCGATCACAGGTCAATTAGTTTCAGTATAAATCACACAAATAGGAGACATGAAGGGAACACAAAGACACTGAATTTCAAAAGAGCCAACTTCCCTAAACTACAAACCTTGCTAAAAGGCATAAATTGGGATAAAATATTAGGAACAAAGAATACGGAGGAGAGATGGGTTTGCTTTAAGAGCCTATTAAATAAGGGCATTAGCCAATGTATCCCATTGGGTAATAAATTTAAAAGAGCGAACAAACATCCTGGATGGCTTAACTCCAATGTAAAAAGCTGAGTTAGACTTACCGGTAACTCCTTTTCTGAGAGTCTTCCAGGACAGCCCATGAGACCTTGGGCTCCTCCTACCAGGACAGGAAACACGTCACCCCCACCAGATAAAAGGGCGGTCCCTCCAGGCCCATGTCAGTATTCTCAAGAACCGTAGGACCCTGCAAAACATATGCATAATACACATAACTTCAGACAATACCGGGTGGGAATCCGGCTGTCCTGGAAGACTCTCAGAAAAGGAGTTACCGGTAAGTCTAACTCAGCTTTTCTCCAAGCGTCTTCCAGGACAGCCCATGAGACGATGAGCCAGAACTTACCAGTCTAGGGAGGGACAACTGCCTGAAGGACCTTACGACCAAACGCCTGCTCCTGAGCTGATAGGAGATCCAGGCGATAATGTTTAATGAAGGTCGAGTAACTGGACCAAGTGGCAGCCCTGCAAATTTGTTCCGGTGAGGCACCAGCCCTCTCAGCCCAAGACGTAGACAAGGCTCTAGTTGAGTGCGCAGTAACAAAAGGTGTAGGGACCTCCCTAATTTTGTAAGCTTCCAAGATGGCTTGCTTTATCCATCTAGCCAATGTGGCTTTAGATGCACTATTCCCCTTGTGAACTCCAGAAAAGAGGACAAACAAGGCATCAGTCTTCCTAAAGGTCTTCGTGACCTCAAGATAGACCAAGAGAATCCTTCTTACATCTAGGAAACTAAATTTTCTTTCTAAGTCGCCCTGTGGCGAACTACAAAAGGTTGGCAATACAATGTTCTGAGATCGGTGGAATGTACTTGCCACCTTGGGCAAAAAACCTGGATCGGTTCGTAACACAACTCGATCCTCAAAAATCGTGAGGAAGGGCTCCCTAACTGATAGGGCCTGCAACTCACTTACCCTACGAGCTGAGGTAACAGCTATAAGGAACACAGTTTTTAATGTAAGTAACTTAACTGACATACTTTCCAGAGGTTCAAACGGAAATTCTACCAGAGTTTGAAGTACTAGGGACAGATCCCACGTTGGACAACTTCTCACCACTACTGGTCTGGCCCTAGAGATAGATTTGAAAAATCTGGCTATAGTGGGATTTTCCAGGAGAGAAAACTGGAGGAACACACTAATAGCTGCCGCCTGTACCTTTAAGGTACTAACAGAAAGACCTTTGTCGACACCCTCTTGGAAAAATTCCAAAATAGACGGAATATCATGAGCTAATCTATCATTTTCAGATAACCATGAGTTAAACCTTTTCCAAACTTTGGAATATATGGCTCTAGTAACTGGCTTCCTGCAATTCACGAGAGTCCTGACTACTTTGTCAGAGAACCCTTGGGCGCTCAGTATCTTTTCTTCAGATACCAGGCCGTCAAGTTTAAGGAAACCACCTGAGGGTGTGATACTGGACCCTGCAATAATAGGTCTTCCCTTTTCGGAAGACTCCACGGAGGCTCTACAGAGACTGTAGCAGGGAAAACCATGGCCTCTTGGGCCAAAACGGGGCAATTAGAATCAGATCTGTCTCTTCCAGCCGAAACTTCCGGAGGACTTCTGGAATCAGCCTGATTGGCGGAAAGGCATAACATAGGCCTGGAGGCCACGGGTTTGCCAGAGCATCGATCCCCAAGGCTTGGTCTGCCGGGTTCATGGAAAAGAATATCTCCGTCTTGCGGTTGTTTCGGTTTGCGAACAAATCCGCTACCGGATAACCCCATCTCTTGGTGAGATCTGCAAAGACTTCGGGATGAAGGGACCAGTTGTCTTGGTCTATCCTGTGACGGCTGAGATAATCTGCCAGGCAATTGTTTTTCCCCTTCAGGTGTACAGCAGAAATGGAGGCTAGATTCACCTCTGCCCATGAAAGGATCTCCTGGGCAATGGACTGAAGCCTCCGGCTTCTCGTGCCTCCCTGCTTGTTGATATACGCGACTGTCGCTATATTGTCTGACAGGATTTGGAGGTTGTGACCCCTGACCTCCATCTGAAAAGACTGGAGGGCTCTCTGGACTGCAAGCAGCTCTCTTTGATTGGATGAGGCCCTTGCCTCCTCTGGGGACCACTCTCCTTGCGCTACTGCATTGCTGAGGTGGGCCCCCCATCCCCAGGAACTCGCATCCGTGGTAATCCTTCGGGAAATGGGAAAGGACCATGGGAGACCTCCTGCTAGGTGCTGACCAGCTCTCCACCACCACAGGCTTCTTTTTATCCTGTCGGGAAGCCAGATCCTTGACTCCAGTGACCTTACGTCCCCGTCCCAGTTTCTTAAAAGAAACCTTTGTAACGGACGCTGACTGAGTCTCGCCCATGGTACTGCGGGAAAACATGAGGTCATAAGACCCACTGCCCTCGACACCTGTCTCAGAGAGACCGACTGGTTGGTCTGCAATGTTGACATAGTCTGGAACACTTTGGTAATCTTCTCCTGAGGAAGAAAAACTCTTTGGTTCACGGAGCAAAAATCGTAACCCAGATAAGTTACTTTCTGGGCCGGAATCAAGGACGATTTTTCTTTGTTTATTAGCCAGCCTAGGGACTGTAAGAAGTCCTGTACAGCCTGGAGATCTTCCAACAGCCTTTGGTATGATTTTGCCACTATCAGGAGGTCGTCTAAGTAAGGAATAACCGTTATTGCCTTTAATCTTAGAGGAGCCAGCACTTCCCCCAACACCTTCGTAAAGATGCGTGGGGCTGAGGAAAGACCGAATGGGAGGGCCTGAAATTGAAAATGTCGGGTCCCCATACCCGTCTTCACTGCCAATCTCAAAAACTTTTGGAAGGCTGGATGGATAGGGATGTGAAGATAAGCATCCCTTAAGTCCAACGTGGCCATAAAGCAGTTTGGGTATAGTAGGTTTTTGATTGTAAAAACCGTCTTCATACGGAAATGCTTGTATCTGATGGACTTGTTTAAGGTCCGGAGATTCAGGATAAGTCGAAACTTTCCTGCCAGCTTTCTGACCACAAATAAATGGGAAAAGAATCCCTTGCCCCGCTCCGATCGAGGAACAGGAATCAGGACTTTTTGATCTAATAAGTCTCCGATCTGGAGACCCAGAGCCCTCGCTTTCTCCCGATCTTGTGGAGGAAATGTGACCAACAAACGTTCTGGTGGTTGGTGAACAAACTCCAGCCTGTACCCGTTGGTCACTAGGTCCAGGACGAAGGGGCTCAGAGTGACTGCTGCCCACTGTGGGATGAAGGCCCTCAATCTCCCTCCCACCGGGGAACACAAGTCACTGCGGCTTGGCGGGCTGTTGAGGAGGGTTAAATAGCACTCCCCCTTTGCCCCTGCCTTTGTGCCCAGTCCAATGCTTTTTCGGCCTGCTGTCCTTTTCTCTAGGACTCTGTTGCCTGTTTTGGCCACGAAAATTTTTTCTGGCTGTCTGAACTCTCTTTCTCTCTGGAAACGCCTTTTTCTTATCAGCCGTGCGTTCCAGTGCCTCCTGTAGACCTGGGCCAAATAAATGATCGCCAGTTAAAGGAAGGCCACAAAGGCGCAACTTGGAGGCCGAGTCCCCTGACCAGGTCTTAAGCCAAAGGCTTCTTCTGGCCGAGTTCACTAGAGCCGAAGTCCTGGCTGACATTCTTACCGACTCAGCGGAAGAATCTGCCAAAAAACCCACTGCCTGAAATAGGAGAGGAAAAGACTTTAAAATTTGCTCTCTGGAGGTACCTGCTGACAGATGTGACTGAATCTGAGTCAACCAAACCTCCAGATTTCTGGCCACACAAGTGGAAGCCAAAGCTGGTTTCAGGTTTCCAACTGCTGAGTCCCAGGCTCTGTGGAGAAGGATATCCCCCTCTTGTCCATCGGATCCTTAAGCGTACCCATATCATCAAACGCCAGGTTCCAGTTTTTAGAAACTTTTGAAAGAGGTGCGTCTAACTTGGGATTCTTATTCCATGGCTGCGCAGTGTCCTCATCAAAAGGAAACCTCCTTTTTAGGTTACTAGAGAAGAATGGTTTTCTCTCAGGATTATCCCATTCCAGTTTAATAGTATCAACCAAAGAACTATGAACTGGAAACACTCTTGATTTTCTCTTATGTAATCCTTTATACATAAGATCATGTTTGGATAACTGAACCTCTTCCTCTTTTAACTCAAGGGTAGTATAGATAGCCTTTAATAAGTCATCTACATCCTCAACAGATAACTTAAATCTTGAGCCTCGAGTGGATTCTCTATCTCTGGGCTCTGTATCTGACCCTGATTCTTCCAGAGAAGAACGGGTAGATCTGACCTCAGCCTCAGAGTCTTCACTCTCTGCCTGCTGCGGAGTGCTTACTGACGCCTTCAGTGAGGACGGACTCTCTGCTGGAGTCTGGAGCTTGTCAATAAGCGTTCTAAAGGAACTGAAGGTGGACGCAAGCTCATCCCTAACAGAAGTAAGCATCTTCTGGCAAGAGGCAACCGGGTCATCCTTTACTAGGCCTTCTATACAGGTGCGACAAACTGCTTTGCTCCATGAGGAGCTCAATTTGTTTGCGCAAACCGCACATTTCCTTTTAAGTGGCTGCGCTTGGGCCTTGTCCTGAGTCTTGGTCTGCAAGACAAAATAAATGCCCCACAATGTAATTAAAGCCACACAATCACTCTGTAACACCACGTGCAGGAGGGAGGAAATGTGTCCCCCTTACACCCACTACTACAGAGGGGGGAGGGGGAGGGAACACTCACAGGGATAGCAAGGTGGTGACAGAACACCCCAGGCTTACCTGTGAGGTGCTGGTGTTGGGAACTGCATCCGCTGCCTGTGCAGGTACTGCAGGAGGATCCATTCTGCCCCTCTTGGTCATCCACAGCCTGGCTGCTTAACACCAAGAAACACCAGCAGCCAGCGTTCTCTGTTCGCGCCGTTTATGAAGACTGGAACCTCGTCTCCGGCGCCCGATGATGATGTCATATGCCCCGGAAGTAACCCTCTCCAGGCACTTCCTGTGGGCCAGCTTGGAGCGCAATAGCTCCGCCCCCTCGAACGCTGCGGCTTCCTCCATTCCTTGCTCAGATCAGCCAGGCTGTCGGCAGGGAAGGACAACCGAAGCTCAGCTGAGCTAGAGTGCAATGCACTGCGCTGGGGGCACGACCTCACACCGGTCCTGGCCCTCTCCAGGCACTGAGGACAGAGAACAGCAACACAGCCAACCTCCCCAGCGGTGTGCTGCTTCTGACAGAGGAAGAGGTAAGTGATATGCCCCAGAAAAAAGCCATACAAAGCCCCTGCTTATAAGGCCTATGGGAGCAGGTTCCATGAACATGTTACCCCCCGTCCGGAGGAAACACAAATAACTGACATGGGCCTGGAGGACCGCCCTTTTATCTGGTGGGGGTGACGTGTTTCCTGTCCTGGTAGGAGGAGCCCAAGGTCTCATGGGCTGTCCTGGAAGACGCTTGGAGAAAATGCATATAAAAGCAAAGGAGAAGGATTGTCCCGGCGTTGTGGGAAGAACTGTGGCAGGAGGTATTGGACACATACTTGGTGTCTGTTGTCTCCTCTATGGATAAAATGATCCAGTTTCGTTACCTTCACCAACAGTATTATACACCAACCAGACTTTACCGAATGCAGAGGCGGGAATCGGCTGTCTGCCATAAATGTAAAGGGGCAGAGGGCACTTTCCTACATTTGGGAATGTGAAACCACTATGGTCACAGGTGACTAAATTTATTTCAGATCAGTTTGACCTATCTAACATTTGTTCCCCCCTATGATGCCTCCTTGGGGTATTTGATCCAGAGGAGATGAATGCATACATAAAACTCTTCCTTAGGATTCTATTCTTTGGTGTGAGGAAACGTATTGCCAGACGATGGATACATGACGAACTGTTGACGGGGGATGTGGATCATAATAAATGCTGATGTATAAAATGACCTATGAAGCTAGAGATCCCCCTAAGAAGTTTCGGAAGGTATGGTTTAGGTGGGTAGACTGACAATACCCTGGAGGATGAGGGGTAATAAACCATTTGACTGCTTGAGGCCATTTTCTTCCCTTTTTTTGAAAACTGACAGAGGGCAAATAGTGAGTTCTTTTTTCTGGATGTGGAGAAAGTTTTTAATTTTGTATCCCACTGAATGCAATGCTGAAAACAGACATCACCTGGGGAGGGAGGGAAGGGATTTATTATTAGCTGGGCTATCCGGCTGTTTATTTGTTCTGGTTAATGTTCGTTTTTAAGAAAGGAAAAGAAGAAAAAGCAAATGTACCTCAATGTACGATAGGGATGGAGACCTGATTGGCTCAGATAAGAGAGCATTGATATGTACAATGTTATTGTTAATATTGGATGTTGGTCTCTTCATTGATTTGGATGTAATTCCTGTCTGATGTATTGTATGAATAATATTTATGTGTGCAATAAAAAAATTTGAAAAAAAAAAAAAAAGCAAAGGAGAAGGTCTTCAAAAAATACAAGGTTGAGGGATCATCATCAGCATTCAGACTTTATAAAGAATGCAATAAGAAATGTAAGGGGGCAATTAGGACGGCTAAGATAGAACATGAAAGACACATAGCGGAGGAGAGCAAAAAAAATCCCAAGAAATTCTTTAAGTATGTAAACAGTAAAAAAGGGAGGACAGACCATATTGGCCCCATAAAGAATGAGGAAGGACATCTGGTTACAAAGGATGGGGAGATGGCGAAGGTATTGAATTTATTCTTCTCCTCAGTCTTCACGAGTGAATCGGGGGGCTTCAGTAACCAAAACTGCAGTGTTTATCCTCATGACACAACACAGGAAGCACCTCCATGGTTAACAGAGGACGGAATTAAAATTAGACTTGAGAAACTTAACATTAATAAATCACCGGGACCAGATGGCTTGCATCCGAGGGTACTTAGGGAACTCAGTCAGGTGATTGCCAGACCGTTGTTCCTAATTTTTACAGACAGTCTATTGACTGGAATGGTAGCAGCTGATTGGAGAAAAGCCAATGTAGCACCAATATTTAAAAAGGGCCCAAAATACATCCCTGGGAATTACAGACCAGTTAGCCTAACATCAATAGTATGTAAACTCTTGGAGGGGATGATAAGGGACTATATACAAGATTTTAGTAATAAGAACGATATCATTAGCAGTAATCAGCATGGATTCATGAAGAATCGTTCTTGCCAAACCAATCTATTAACCTTCTATGAGGAGGTGAGTTGCCATCTAGATAAAGGAAGGCCCGTAGACGTGGTGTATCTGGATTCTACAAAAGCATTTGACACAGTTCCCCATAAACGTTTACTGTACAAAATAAGGTCCGTTGGCATGGACCATAGGGGGAGTACATGGATTGAAAACTGGCTACAAGGGCGTGTTCAGAGGGTGGTGATAAATGGGGAGTACTCAGAATGGTCAGGGGTGGGTAGTGGGGTTCCCCAGGGTTCTGTGCTGGGACCAATCCTATTTAATTTGTTCATAAACGACCTGGAGGACGGGATAAACAGTTCAATCTCTGCATTTGCAGACGATACTAAGCTAAGCAGGGCAATAACTTCTCCGCAGGATGTGGAAATCTTGCAAAAAGACCTGAACAAATTAATGGGGGAGGGGCGACTACATGGCAAATGAGGTTCAATGTAGAAAAATGTAAAATAATGCATTTGGGTGGTAAAAATCTGAATGCAATCTATAGACTGGGGGGAGAACCTCTGGGGGGATCTAGGATGGAAAAGGACCTGGGGGTCCTAGTAGATGATAGGCTCAGCAATGGCATGCAATGCCAAGCTGCTGCTAATAAAGCAAACAGAATATTGGCATTAAAAAGGGATCAACTCCAGAGATAAAACGATAATTCTCCCGCTCTACAAGACTCTGGTCCGGCCGCACCTGGAGTATGCTGTCCAGTTCTGGGCACCAGTCCTCAGGAAGGATGTACTGGAAATGGAGCGACTACAAAGAAGGGCAACAAAGCTAATAAAGGGTCTGGAGGATCTTAGTTATGAGGAAAGGTTGTGAGCTCTGAACTTATTCTCTCTGGAGAAGAGACGCTTGAGAGGGGATATGATTTCATTGTATAAATACCGGACTGGTGACCCCACAATATACAAATACCGGACTGGTGACCCCACAATATAGAAATACCGGACTGGTGACCCCACAATATACAAATACCGGACTGGTGACCCCACAATATATAAATACCGGACTGGTGACCCCACAATATATAAATACCGGACTGGTGACCCCACAATATACAAATACCGGACTGGTGACCCCACAATATACAAATACCGGACTGGTGACCCCACAATAGGGAGAAAACTTTTTCGCAGAAGAGAGTTTAATAAGACTCGTGGCCACTCATTACAATTAGAAGAAAAGAGGTTTAACCTTAAACTACATAGAGGGTTCTTTACTGTAAGAGCGGCAAGGATGTGGAATTCCCTTCCACAGGCGGTGGTCTCAGCGGGGAGCATTGATAGCTTCAAGAAACTATTAGATAATCACCTGAATGACCGCAATATACAGGGATATATAATGTAATATGACATATAATCACACACATAGGTTGTGTGATTCTTCTATGTAACTATGGTAACCACATCCCAGATCCCCTACAATGGAGAATGATCACATCCCGGCTCACCTCCACCATGTTGATGAAGTGCAGGAAGTACTCCTGGGCATCTTGCTGACGGTTGGTTGAAAATTCGGGGTGTCCTTTGCCGATAAGTGACTTGAACATCCTCGGTGCAATTCCATCCTGTATGCCCTGCAGAAAAAGACGGAGATGTAGGCGGAGCATAAAGAGACAGACTAGGATATACATACACCAGAGCCCCTCCCCCATCCCAGGGAATGGAGGTACAGAGGCAGCATGAACGCTCCCACTCACTTCACACCTACCTTCTACATACATGAATGTAACATTCACACACACTTACTATACACAAAAGTATTGGTCCCCCCTCTTTACACACACATGAACTTTAATGACACCCCAGTCTTAGTCCGGAGGGTTCAATATGGAGTTGGCTCCGCCCTTTGCAGCTATAACAGCTTCACCTCTTCTGGGAAGGCCGTCCACAAGGTTTAGGAGGGTGTCTACGGGAATGTTTGACCATTCTTCCAGAAGCATGAGCAAGTTTGGAGTGGAGGAACTTGACTGGCCTGCACAGAGTCCTGACCTCAACCTCATAGAACACCTTTGGGATGAATTAGAGCGGAGACTGCGAGCCAGGCCTTCTCATCCAACATCAGTGCCTGACCTCACAAATGCACTTCTGGAAGAATGGTCAAACATTCCCATAGACACCCTCCTAAACCTTGTGGACGGCCTTCCCAGAAGAGGTGAAGCTGTTATAGCTGCAAAGGGCGGAGCCAACTCAATATTGATCCCTCCGGACTAAGACTGGGATGTCATTAAAGTTCATGTGCGTGTAAAGGCAGGCGTCCCTGCCTACGGGGACAGGGCGCGCCTCCTACAAGGACAGGGACAGGACAGGGAGCGGCTCCTACAAGGACAGGGAGCGGCTCCTACGGGGACAGGGCGCGCCTCCTACGGGGACAGGGCGCGCCTCCTACGGGGACAGGGCGCGCCTCCTACGGGGACAGGGCGCGCCTCCTACGGGGACAGGGCGCGCCTCCCACGGGGACAGGGCGCGCCTCCCACGGGGACAGGGCGCGCCTCCCACGGGGACAGGGCGCGCCTCCCACGGGGACAGGGCACGCCTCCCACGGGGACAGGGCGCGCCTCCCACGGGGACAGGGCGCGCCTCCCACGGGGACAGGGCGCGCCTCCCACGGGGACAGGGCGCGGCTCCCACGGGGACAGGGAGCGGCTCCCACGAGGACAGGGAGCGGCTCCCACGGGGACAGGGCGCGCCTCCCACGGGGACAGGGCGCGCCTCCCACAGGGACAGGGCGCGCCTCCCACGGGGACAGGGCGCGCCTCCCACGGGGACAGGGCGCGCCTCCCACGGGGACAGGGAGCGGCTCCCACGAGGACAGGGCGCGGCTCCCACGGGGACAGGGCGCGGCTCCCACGGGGACAGGGCGCGGCTCCCACGGGGACAGGGCGCGGCTCCCACGGGGACAGGGAGCGGTGCGGCTCCAGTGTGAAATCCCGAGGGCTCTCACACCGGGGTGCTTCCAGAACAGGAAAATAAGTCCTGCAAGCAGCATCTTTGGGGCGATTTAGGAGCGGTGAATACAGCGCCCCCAGAACGCCCCCGACATTGGAATCAATGGCCAGCGCCTGCAAAGTGCTTTGGCAGAGGCACATTTAACCCTTTTGGTCGCTCGCGGGGGTTAAAAGCGCCTCCACTAGTGGCTGAAAAGCACCGCTAAAATGACGGTAAAGTGACAATAAAACTTGCGGCACTTTACCGTGAAGGCGCCTCGGTGTGGAAGTGGCGGGAGAAGTCCTCTGCAGTGGGGGGGGGGGCGCTCCCCAAGATCTTCCATATTACAGACTAGGAGACGTACCTTCTGATCCGGGGTGTCCCCCTCCCGCTCCGGGGCCGGCTTGGAATACTCTCCAGACATCAAGCCGTGGCCGAGTTTCGCTCTGTTGGAAAGAAGAAATGATAAAGACTCCGAGGTGAATGTGAGCCGCTGGGGATCGATTACTAACGGCCAATAGACTGCAAGGACAGCTACACTCATTATCCTGAGCTTAGTAAATGAGGGGGGAGGAGCTCTGCTGATTTCCATCATCCAATCATGTGCAAGCAAAAAGGCGTTTCTCACCCCCCCCCCCATTCTCCTTGCACCAGATTGGATATTCATTACATTCACTAAGCTCCGGGGAAAACAAGGAACTGCACTTCCTAAGTGCTCAGTCGATCGGCCTTTAGTAAATCCCCCGCACTGCTCCCGTCATTCTAATCCAGTGAAGAGGCGGGATCATAGGGGGCTGATCCGGTGATCAGCTCTCTTGTAAAAGAAATCCTAGCTGCTAACAAGCCACTTGATTGCCATTACAAGCAGCGGGAGGGGGCGTGTCTCCCCTCACCCCACCCCGCCCACCGGGAGACCCGAGCAACCTGCCGGCACGTCCACCAGCTAGTCAGACACCTAAATAAAGCAGAGATCGGCATTGATCGTCCCGATCGTCCCTTCCAGGTTATCCGCATCTCAATGACACCATTAAAAAAAAAAAATCAGAAGCATTCAAAAACAGCGATCGTTGTGTTCTGATTGTTTTTAAGGTCTCATTACATATTATTAATGTCACATTGCTGGATGTTTACAATCCTTGTGACAGCAAATAAATGGGAAAAAAAAAATGTCCCTCCCCGATCAGCAGGGGATCGCCCCCCCCCTCTCCGATCAGCAGGGGATGCCCCCCCCTCTCCGATCAACAGGGGATCGCTCCCCCCCCTCCCCGATCAGCAGGGGATGCCCCCCCCTCTCCGATCAACAGGGGATCGCTCCCCCCCCTCCCCGATCAGCAGGGGATCGCCCCCCCCTCTCCGATCAACAGGGGATCGCTCCCCCCCCTCCCCGATCAGCAGGGGATCGCCCCCCCCTCTCCGATCAGCAGGGGATGCCCCCCCCTCTCCGATCAACAGGGGATCGCTCCCCCCCCTCCCCGATCAGCAGGGGATGCCCCCCCCTCTCCGATCAACAGGGGATCGCTCCCCCCCCTCCCCGATCAGCAGGGGATCGCCCCCCCCTCTCCGATCAACAGGGGATCGCTCCCCCCCCTCCCCGATCAGCAGGGGATCGCCCCCCCCTCTCCGATCAACAGGGGATCGCTCCCCCCCCTCCCCGATCAGCAGGGGATCGCCCCCCCCTCTCCGATCAGCAGGGGATGCCCCCCTCTCCGCTCCGATCAGCAGGGGATCGCCCCCCCCTCTCCGATCAGCAGGGGATCGCCCCCCCCTCTCCGATCAGCAGGGGATCGCCCCCCCCTCTCCGATCAGCAGGGGATCGCCCCCCCCCTCTCCGCTCCGATCAGTAGGGGATTGGCTCACAGGTCAGAAGTGATGGCGCCCCCCTGTGGAAGGGCAGATGACGGCTCTCTATACTCACACTTGGGCGTTAAAATCCTGCGTTGGATCAGACGGGGCCTTCTGATAGATGTGCTCCATACATTCCACATACCTGCAGGAGGACAAAACTCACATTACAAGAAACATTCGTCACACTATAGAGAGAGAAAATAATACATTCTTCACACTATAGAGAGAAAATAATACATTCTTCACACTATAGAGAGAAAATAATACATTCTTCACACTATAGAGAAAATAATACATTCTTCACACTATAGAGAGAAAAAATAATACATTCTTCACACTATAGAGAGAAAATAATACATTCTTCACACTATAGAGAAAATAATACATTCTTCACACTATAGAGAGAAAATAATACATTCTTCACACTATAGAGAGAGAAAATAATACATTCTTCACACTATAGAGAGAAAATAATACATTCTTCACACTATAGAGAGAAAAAATAATACATTCTTCACACTATAGAGAGAAAATAATACATTCTTCACACTATAGAGAAAATAATACATTCTTCACACTATAGAGAGAGAAAATAATACATTCTTCACACTATAGAGAGAAAATAATACATTCTTCACACTATAGAGAGAAAATAATACATTCTTCACACTATAGAGAGAGAAAATAATACATTCTTCACACTATAGAGAGAGAAAATAATACATTCTTCACACTATAGAGAGAAAATAATACATTCTTCACACTATAGAGAGAAAATAATACATTCTTCACACTATAGAGAGAAAATAATACATTCTTCACACTATAGAGAGAGAAAATAATACATTCTTCACACTATAGAGAGAAAATAATACATTCTTCACACTATAGAGAAAATAATACATTCTTCACACTATAGAGAGAGAAAATAATACATTCTTCACACTATAGAGAGAAAATAATACATTCTTCACACTATAGAGAGAAAATAATACATTCTTCACACTATAGAGAGAGAAAATAATACATTCTTCACACTATAGAGAGAGAAAATAATACATTCTTCACACTATAGAGAGAAAATAATACATTCTTCACACTATAGAGAGAAAATAATACATTCTTCACACTATAGAGAGAAAATAATACATTCTTCACACTATAGAGAGAGAAAATAATACATTCTTCACACTATAGAGAGAGAAAATAATACATTCTTCACACTATAGAGAGAAATAATACATTCTTCACACTATAGAGAGAGAAAATAATACATTCTTCACACTATAGAGAGAGAAAATAATACATTCTTCACACTATAGAGAGAGAAAATAATACATTCTTCACACTATAGAGAGAAAATAATACATTCTTCACACTATAGAGAGAAAATAATACATTCTTCACACTATAGAGAGAAAATAATACATTCTTCACACTATAGAGAGAGAAAATAATACATTCTTCACACTATAGAGAGAAAATAATACATTCTTCACACTATAGAGAGAAAATAATACATTCTTCACACTATAGAGAGAGAAAATAATACATTCTTCACACTATAGAGAAAATAATACATTCTTCACACTATAGAGAGAGAAAATAATACATTCTTCACACTATAGAGAGAGAAAATAATACATTCTTCACACTATAGAGAGAAAATAATACATTCTTCACACTATAGAGAGAAAATAATACATTCTTCACACTATAGAGAGAAAATAATACATTCTTCACACTATAGAGAGAGAAAATAATACATTCTTCACACTATAGAGAGAAAATAATACATTCTTCACACTATAGAGAGAAAATAATACATTCTTCACACTATAGAGAGAGAAAATAATACATTCTTCACACTATAGAGAGAGAAAATAATACATTCTTCACACTATAGAGAGAGAAAATAATACATTCTTCACACTATAGAGAGAAAATAATACATTCTTCACACTATAGAGAGAAAATAATACATTCTTCACACTATAGAGAGAGAAAATAATACATTCTTCACACTATAGAGAGAAAATAATACATTCTTCACACTATAGAGAGAAAATAATACATTCTTCACACTATAGAGAGAGAAAATAATACATTCTTCACACTATAGAGAGAAAATAATACATTCTTCACACTATAGAGAGAGAAAATAATACATTCTTCACACTATAGAGAGAGAAAATAATACATTCTTCACACTATAGAGAGAGAAAATAATACATTCTTCACACTATAGAGAGAAAATAATACATTCTTCACACTATAGAGAGAAAATAATACATTCTTCACACTATAGAGAGAGAAAATAATACATTCTTCACACTATAGAGAGAGAAAATAATACATTCTTCACACTATAGAGAGAGAAAATAATACATTCTTCACACTATAGAGAGAGAAAATAATACATTCTTCACACTATAGAGAGAGAAAATAATACATTCTTCACACTATAGAGAGAGAAAATAATACATTCTTCACACTATAGAGAGAAAATAATACATTCTTCACACTATAGAGAGAAAATAATACATTCTTCACACTATAGAGAGAGAAAATAATACATTCTTCACACTATAGAGAGAAAATACTTTACTTTATTCTACAACATTCAATAATATTACAAAAAAAATGTATTTCTTCATAAGTTTTGGCAAAATGTCATCAGGTACATCGATCACTTTGATGGGCTCTGCCAGATCTATTGATTAGAGGAGGATCTATTGATTAGTGGAGGATCTATTGATTACAGGAGGATCTATTGATTAGAGGAGGATCTATTGATTAGAGGAGGATCTATTGATTAGAGGAGGATCTATTGATTAGTGGAGGATCTATTGATTAGAGGAGGATCTATTGATTAGAGGAGGATCTATTGATTAGAGGAGGATCTATTGATTAGAGGAGGATCTATTGATTAGAGGAGGATCTATTGATTAGTGGAGAATCTATTGATTAGAGGAGGATCTATTGATTAGTGGAGGATCTATTGATTAGAGGAGGATCTATTGATTAGTGGAGGATCTATTGATTAGAGGAGGATCTATTGATTAGAGGAGGATCTATTGATTAGAGGAGGATCTATTGATTAGAGGAGGATCTATTGATTAGTGGAGGATCTATTGATTAGCGGAGGATCGATCGTTGTGTGATCTTATTTCTGGAAATGATATGTAGTTTCCTTTCACATTCTCTGTATATAATTAGTCGTATTGTTTGGTGCCGGAAGCTTTTACTACGTCATTTATAATGATTTTTTCACTAGTAGTGCAGTGATTTTCTTTTATACGGTAGACATACGATGACTACAAACTCGAGATTCAGAGCCGGGCTGGAAGGCAGTTTTAGTCACCTCCTTGAATTGTAATTCCCCCGGTTATTATCTTTCTTCCAAGCAGAGCCAAGTGTTTGTGGTCAGTGTGGCTCCCCTGAGCTTGGTGATTGGAGCTCCAGGACACTGTGCTGACGTACGGCGTGCATGGGCTCCCGTAGTTAGTTTTGCTGCTACGTTCCCTGGCCAATCCAAACACATCATTCTGCTGCCCCTCCTCCCTGCTGCAAACACGCCCCTGTAGCTGCCTTGTGCGGTTACATCACAAAGCCCGGCGTACCGATTCTTCTTTATTAGGTTGTCAAAATGTATTTTCATGTATTTGTATGCACTGCAGCAGAGCAACACTGCTGTGACCTCCAACAACCTCCGGCCAGCTCCAGCCAGATCCAGTGACCTCCAGGGACCTCAGTGAACACCATCCCCCACCGTCATACATGGAGGTCCTATGACCCCAAGAACACCATCCCCCACCGTCATACATGGAGGTCCTATGACCCCAAGAACACCATCCCCCACCGTCATACATGGAGGTCCTATGACCCCAAGAACACCATCCCCCACCGTCATACATGGAGGTCCTATGACCCCAAGAACACCATCCCCCACCGTCATACATGGAGGTCCTATGACCCCAAGAACACCATCCCCCACCGTCATACATGGAGGACCTATGACCCCCAAGAACACCATCCCCCACCGTCATACATGGAGGACCTATGACCCCAAGAACACCATCCCCCCCACCGTCATACATGGAGGTCCTATGACCCCAAGAACACCATCCCCCACCGTCATACATGGAGGTCCTATGACCCCAAGAACACCATCCCCCACCGTCATACATGGAGGTCCTATGACCCCAAGAACACCATCCCCCACCGTCATACATGGAGGTCCTATGACCTCAAGAACACCATCCCCCCCACCGTCATACATGGAGGTCCTATGACCCCAAGAACACCATCCCCCACCGTCATACATGGAGGTCCTATGACCCCAAGAACACCATCCCCCACCGTCATACATGGAGGTCCTATGACCCCAAGAACACCATCCCCCACCGTCATACATGGAGGTCCTATGACCCCAAGAACACCATCCCCCACCGTCATACATGGAGGTCCTATGACCCCCAAGAACACCATCCCCCACCGTCATACATGGAGGACCTATGACCCCAAGAACACCATCCCCCACCGTCATACATGGAGGTCCTATGACCCCAAGAACACCATCCCCCACCGTCATACATGGAGGTCCTATGACCCCAAGAACACCATCCCCCACCGTCATACATGGAGGTCCTATGACCCCAAGAACACCATCCCCCACCGTCATACATGGAGGTCCTATGACCCCAAGAACACCATCCCCCACCGTCATACATGGAGGTCCTATGACCCCAAGAACACCATCCCCCACCGTCATACATGGAGGACCTATGACCCCCAAGAACACCATCCCCCACCGTCATACATGGAGGACCTATGACCCCAAGAACACCATCCCCCCACCGTCATACATGGAGGTCCTATGACCCCAAGAACACCATCCCCCACCGTCATACATGGAGGTCCTATGACCCCAAGAACACCATCCCCCACCGTCATACATGGAGGTCCTATGACCCCAAGAACACCATCCCCCACCGTCATACATGGAGGTCCTATGACCCCAAGAACACCACCCCCCCCACCGTCATACATGGAGGTCCTATGACCCCAAGAACACCATCCCCCACCGTCATACATGGAGGTCCTATGACCCCAAGAACACCATCCCCCACCGTCATACATGGAGGTCCTATGACCCCAAGAACACCATCCCCCACCGTCATACATGGAGGTCCTATGACCCCAAGAACACCATCCCCCACCGTCATACATGGAGGTCCTATGACCCCCAAGAACACCATCCCCCACCGTCATACATGGAGGACCTATGACCCCAAGAACACCATCCCCCACCGTCATACATGGAGGTCCTATGACCCCAAGAACACCATCCCCCACCGTCATACATGGAGGTCCTATGACCCCAAGAACACCATCCCCCCACCGTCATACATGGAGGTCCTATGACCCCAAGAACACCATCCCCCACCGTCATACATGGAGGTCCTATGACCCCAAGAACACCATCCCCCACCGTCATACATGGAGGTCCTATGACCCCAAGAACACCATCCCCCACCGTCATACATGGAGGTCCTATGACCCCAAGAACACCATCCCCCCCACCGTCATACATGGAGGTCCTATGACCCCAAGAACACCATCCCCCACCGTCATACATGGAGGTCCTATGACCCCCAAGAACACCATCCCCAACCGTCATACATGGAGGTCCTATGACCCCAAGAACACCATCCCCCACCATCATACATGGAAGTCCTATGACCCCAAGAACACCATCCCCCCCACCGTCATACATGGAGGTCCTATGACCCCAAGAACACCATCCCCCACCATCATACATGGAAGTCCTATGACCCCTAGATCACCATCCCCCACCGTCATACATGGAGGTCCTATGACCCCAAGAACACCATCCCCCACTGTCATACATGGAGGTCCTATGACCCCAAGAACACCATCCCCCACCGTCATACATGGAGGTCCTATGACCCCAAGAACACCATCCCCCACCATCATACATGGAAGTCCTATGACCCCTAGATCACCATCCCCCACCGTCATACATGGAGGTCCTATGACCCCAAGAACACCATCCCCCACCGTCATACATGGAGGTCCTATGACCCCAAGAACACCATCCCCCACCGTCATACATGGAGGTGTTATGACCCCAAGAACACCATCCCCCACCGTCATACATGGAGGTCCTATGACCCCAAGAACACCATCCCCCACCGTCATACATGGAGGTCCTATGACCCCAAGAACACCATCCCCCACCGTCATACATGGAGGTCCTATGACCCCAAGAACACCATCCCCCACCGTCATACATGGAGGTCCTATGACCCCAAGAACACCATCCCCCACCGTCATACATGGAGGTCCTATGACCCCAAGAACACCATCCCCCACCATCATACATGGAAGTCCTATGACCCCTAGATCACCATCCCCCACCGTCATACATGGAGGTCCTATGACCCCAAGAACACCATCCCCCACCGTCATACATGGAGGTCCTATGACCCCAAGAACACCATCCCCCCACCGTCATACATGGAGGTGTTATGACCCCAAGAACACCATCCCCCACCGTCATACATGGAGGTCCTATGACCCCAAGAACACCATCCCCCACCGTCATACATGGAGGTCCTATGACCCCAAGAACACCATCCCCCACCGTCATACATGGAGGTCCTATGACCCCAAGAACACCATCCCCCACCGTCATACATGGAGGTCCTATGATCCCAAGAACACCATCCCCCACCACCATACATGGAGGTCCTATGACCCCAAGAACACCATCCCCCACCACCATACATGGAGGTCCTATGACCCCAAGAACACCATCCCCCACCGTCATATGTGAAGGTCCTATGACCCCAAGAACACCATCCCCCCCACCGTCATACATGGAGGTCCTATGACCCCAAGAACACCATCCCCCACCGTCATACATGGAGGTCCTATGACCCCAAGAACACCATCCCCCACCGTCATACATGGAGGTCCTATGACCCCAAGAACACCATCCCCCACCGTCATACATGGAGGACCTATGACCCCAAGAACACCATCCCCCACTGTCATACATGGAGGTGGAAACATTATACTTTGGGGGGTTTTTCTGCTAAGGGGACAGGAGAACTTCACTGCATCAAAGGGACGATGGACGGGACCATGTACCATCAAATCATGGGTGAGAACCTCCTTCCCTCAGCCAGGACATTGAAGATGGGTCATGGATGGGTCTTCCAGCATGACAATGACCCAAAACATACCGCAAGGCAACAAAGAAGTGGCTCAGGAAGAAGCACATGAAGGTCATGGAGTGGCCTATCCAGTCTCCAGACCTTAATCCTATAGAAAATATGTGGAGGGGGCTGAAGGTTCGAGTTACCAAACGTCAGCCTGGAAACCTTAATGACTTGGAGAAGATCTGCAAAAAGGACAAAATCCCTCCTGAGATGTGAGCAAACCTGGAGGCCAACTCCAAGAAACGTCTGACCTCTGTGATCACCAACAAGGGTTTCTCCACAACTACTAAGTCATGTTTTGTGAAGGGTTCACATACTTATTTCACTCATTAAAATGCAAATCAATTTATAACTTTTTTTTCTGGATATTTTTGTTGTTATTCTCTCACTGGTATAATAAACCGACCAATAAAATTATAGACGATCGTTTGTCACAAAATCAGCAGCCAAATACTTTTTTCTCCTCACTCTAATGCCCCGTACACACGGTCGGACATTGATCGGACATTGATCGGGCATTGATCGGGCATTGATCGGGCATTGATCGGACATTGATCGGACATTCCGACAACAAAATCCTAGGATTTTTTCAGACGGATGTTGGCTCAAACTTGTCTTGCATACACACGGTCACACAAAATGTTGTCGGAAAATCCGATCGTTCTAAACGCGGTGAGGTAAAACACGTACGTCGGGACTATAAACGGGGGCAGTGGCCAATAGCTTTCATCTCTTTATTTATTCTGAGCATGCGTGGCACTTTGTCCGTCGGATTTGTGTACACACGATCGGAATTTAAAGGATCGGATTTTGTTGTTGGAAAATTTTATCTCCTGCTCTCAAACTTTGTGTGTCGGAAATTCCGACGGAAAATGTGTGATGGAGCCCACACACGATCGGAATTTCCGACAACACAATCCGATCGCACATATTCCGTTGAAAAATCTGACCGTGTGTACGGGGCATAAGTCATTTTTCTTTTTCACCGTTGGGCGCCGCTGAGGCTGCCCGGATATGTGGCACTGATTGGGGGCGGCACTGATAATCTGTGTAAATGTCCCTGGTCACCCCCTCCCCCTCTCTCCTCCCCTCTCCCTCCTCTCCCCTCCCCCCTCCTCATGCTGTGACGGCGAGTGAGGAAAGGAGATGTGGATTTTCGGTACGTTTGTATAGATGAGCTGTGATTGGCTCTTTCCTGCGATCAGCTGTGTCTGCAGAGGGGCACAGGGGGTGGGCGGTCCTTGGAGGACATCTATAGTAGTCGGTGATAGTCCCCCCCATAGTGAGGTGGGGGGAAGGGATACTCACTTGCGTTGGAAGGCCGGTATACTGAACAGGACCTGCATAGTGGAGTTGAGGTAACAGCTGTTCCCTAAATTGCGGATCCCGGTGTATCCCGGACCATACAGAGGTTGGAGCTGGACCCCCGATTCCTGGATCACCTCCCACTCCCCGATTCTCTGGTTCATGTCGATTTCCAGCTCGGTCATCGTCTTGTCAGTCTGCCAATAGAAAAACAAAACGGTTATAGGAGTGAAGAAAGAGGCGGAGCTCAGAACGATCGTCTATACACAGGTACACCCCGCTCACCCACCTTCTGCATCTTCATCATGTCAATACCAAAGTGAGACAAGTGCTCAGCCAGGTTGGGATCGATGACCATATCATCTTCATCATAAGAATAGACATCTAGATGAAGGCCAGAGAAGAAAAGGACAAACTTCACAATAATAAATGTAACATCAGACAACATAACGATCGTACTACCAGCAAAAATAATCACCCCCCCCCCCCAAGATTAGTAGATGAACGACACTCACTGAACGATTCCAAGTGCATAGAAAGTGAAAAAACGGCCTCAGCCACACCTCTTCCTGAGAGCCACTCCCCCCGACGAGTTTAGTCCCACCCACAGGTCTTAGTCATATGGGCAGGATGAAATGCCAGGGGGCGTGGCTATGGCCTTTCCCCCCCCCACTTCCTATGCATGGGGCGCCACAGCACCGGGGGGGGCCCCAGCCCTGGGGGGCGCCACAGCACCAGCACTTGGAGCGACGCTTTGTTACATATATACAAGGACCCTCCAAAGATTAGCACAGACAGAGGCGGGTTATAGAAATTAACAAAATATATCAGAAACATCAAATGATATACAGCTGTGCTCATAAGTTTACATACCCCGGCAGAACTGATGATTTCTTGGCCATTTTCAGAGAATATAAATGATAAACACACGATCTTCTCTCTCACTCATGGTCAGTGATTGGCTGAAGTCATTTATTATCAATCATCTGTATTTACTCTTTTTATATTATAATTACAACAGAAACTACCCAAATGACCCTGATCAAAAGTTTACATACCCCGATGATTTTGGCCTGATAAGATGCACATAAGGTGACACAAAGGGGTTTGAATGGCTATTAAAGGGAACCCTCCTCACCTGTGATCTGTAATTAGTGTGTGTATAAAAGGTCAATGAGTTTCTGGACTCCTGACAGACCCTTGCATCTCTCATCCAGTGCTGCACTGACGTTTCTGGATTCTGAGTCATGGGGAAAGCAAAGAATCATCAAAAGATCTGCGGGAAAAGGTAGTTGAACCGTATAAAACAGGAAAGGGATATAAAAAGATATCCAAGGAATTGAGAATGCCAATCAGCAGTGTTCAAACTCTAATCAAGAAGTGGAAAATGAGGGGTTCTGGTGAAACCAAACCACGGTCAGGTAGACCAACTAAAATTTCAGCCACAACTGCCAGGAAAATTGTTGGGGATGCAAAGAAAACCCACAAATAACTTCAGGTGAAATACAGGACTCTCTGAAAACATGAGGTGTGGTGCTTCAAGATGCACAATAAGGAGGCACTTGAAGAAAGATGGTCTGCATGGTCGAGTCTCCAGAAGAAAGATGGGCTGCATGGTCGAGTCTCCAGAAGAAAGATGGTCTGCATGGTCGAGTCTCCAGAAGAAAGATGGGCTGCATGGTCGAGTCTCCAGAAGAAAGATGGGCTGCATGGTCGAGTCTCCAGAAGAAAGATGGGCTGCATGGTCGAGTCTCCAGAAGAAAGATGGGCTGCATGGTCGAGTCTCCAGAAGAAAGATGGGCTGCATGGTCGAGTCTCCAGAAGAAAGATGGGCTGCATGGTCGAGTCTCCAGAAGAAAGATGGGCTGCATGGTCGAGTCTCCAGAAGGAAGATGGTCTGCATGGTCGAGTCTCCAGAAGGAAGATGGTCTGCATGGTCGAGTCTCCAGAAGAAAGATGGGCTGCATGGTCGAGTCTCCAGAAGAGAGATGGTCTGCATGGTCGAGTCTCCAGAAGAAAGATGGGCTGCATGGTCGAGTCTCCAGAAGAAAGATGGGCTGCATGGTCGAGTCTCCAGAAGAAAGATGGTCTGCATGATCGAGTCTCCAGAAGAAAGATGGTCTGCATGGTCGAGTCTCCAGAAGAAAGATGGGCTGCATGGTCGAGTCTCCAGAAGAAAGATGGTCTGCATGGTCGAGTCTCCAGAAGAAAGATGGGCTGCATGGTCGAGTCTCCAGAAGAAAGATGGTCTGCATGGTCGAGTCTCCAGAAGAAAGATGGGCTGCATGGTCGAGTCTCCAGAAGAAAGATGGGCTGCATGGTCGAGTCTCCAGAAGAAAGATGGGCTGCATGGTTGAGTCTCCAGAAGAAAGATGGGCTGCATGATCGAGTCTCCAGAAGAAAGATGGTCTGCATGGTCGAGTCTCCAGAAGAAAGATGGGCTGCATGATCGAGTCTCCAGAAGAAAGATGGTCCGCATGGTCGAGTCTCCAGAAGAAAGATGGGCTGCATGGTCGAGTCTCCAGAAGAAAGATGGGCTGCATGGTCGAGTCTCCAGAAGAAAGATGGGCTGCATGGTCGAGTCTCCAGAAGAAAGATGGGCTGCATGGTCGAGTCTCCAGAAGAAAGATGGGCTGCATGATCGAGTCTCCAGAAGAAAGATGGTCTGCATGGTCGAGTCTCCAGAAGAAAGATGGGCTGCATGGTCGAGTCTCCAGAAGAAAGATGGTCTGCATGGTCGAGTCTCCAGAAGAAAGATGGGCTGCATGGTCGAGTCTCCAGAAGAAAGATGGGCTGCTTGGTCGAGTCTCCAGAAGGAAGATGGTCTGCATGGTCGAGTCTCCAGAAGAAAGTCATTACTACACAAATGCCACAAAGTACCCGCTTACAATACACCAAACAGCACAGAGACGAGCCTCAAACCTTCTGCCACAAAGTCATTTGGAGTGATGAGACCAAATTTGAGCTTTTTGGCCACAACCATAAACAGTACATTTGGAGAGGAGACAACAAGGCCTATGATGAAAGGTCCACCATCCCTACTGTGAAACACGGTGGTGGATCTCTGTTTTGGGGATGTGTGAGCTACAAAGACACAGGAAATTTGGTCACAATTGATGGCAAGATGAATGCCGAATGTTATCAAATAATACTGGAGGAACATTTCATTCGTCAGCCAGGAAGCTGCACATGGGACAGACTTGGACATTCCAACATGACAATGATCCAAAACACAAGGCCAAGTCCACCTGTCATTGGCTACAGCAGAATAAAGTGAAGGTTCTGGAGGGGTCATCTCAGTCTCCTGACCTCAATATCATTGAGCCCCTCCGGGGAGATCTCAAACGTGCCGTTCATGGAAGACAACCCAAGAATTTCCAGGAACTGGAGGACTTTTACCAAGAGGAACCATCTGAGAAGATAAAGAGCCTCATCCACAAATACCACAAAAGACATCAATCTGTCATTGATGGTAAAGGGGACAATACACGGTATTAGGAACTGGGGTATGTAAACTTTTGATCAGGATCATTTGGGTAGTTTCTGTTGTGATTATGATATAAAAAGAGTAAAAACAGATGATAATAAATGTCTTCAGCCAAACACTGACCATGAGTGAGAGAAAAGATTGTGTTATCATTTATATTCTCTGAAATATGGCCAAGAAATCAGAAATTCTTTCAGGGTATGTAAACTTATGAGCACAGCTGTATATGTGTGCGGAATATAATCATAGAGACAACCCTCGTGAAGGAATAGATCTCTTACCCCTCCCCCAATCTGCATCTACTAACTACAGAGGACTTTATGATAGAAACCAAACAGTCATGGTGCCGGAGTAGAAAGGTGACTGACCGCCCAATATTTGGTATATTGATCGGTATATTTGGTATATTGATTGGTATATTGATCGGTATACTGATCGGTACATTTGGTATATTGATCGGTATATTGATCGGTATATTGATTGGTATATTGATCGGTATATTTGATATATTGATCGGTATATTTGGTATATTGATTGGTATATTTGGTATATTGATCGGTATATTTAGTATATTGATCGGTATATTTAGTATATTGATCGGTATATTGATTGGTATATTGATCGGTATATTGATCGGTATATTTGGTATATTGATCGGTATATTTGGTATATTGATCGGTATATTTGGTATATTGATCGGTATGTTTGGTATATTGATTGGTATATTTGGTATATTGATTGGTATATTTGGTATATTGATTGGTATATTGATCGGTATATTTGGTATATTGATCGGTATATTTGGTATATTGATTGGTATATTGATCGGTATATTTGGTATATTGATCGGTATATTTGGTATATTGATCGGTATATTGATCGGTATATTTGGTATATTGATTGGTATATTGATCGGTATATTTGGTATATTGATTGGTATATTGATCGGTATATTTGGTATATTGATCGGTATATTGATCGGTATATTTGGTATATTGATCGGTATATTGATCGGTATATTTGGTATATTGATTGGTATATTGATCGGTATATTGATTGGTATATTGATCGGTATATTTGGTATATTGATTGGTATATTGATCGGTATATTTGGTATATTGATCGGTATATTTGGTATATTGACTGGTATATTGATCGGTATGTTTGGTATATTGATCGGTTTGCAGAAAAGTTATCACGTCTACAAACTATGGGATATTTTTATTTTTTACTAATAATGGCGGCGATCAGCGACTTATAGCGGACAACACGCAGGGATATACAACGTAAAGCCTCATACACACGATCGGACTTTGTACAAAGTTTCCCGTGGATTTTTGTACAAAGGGCGTCGGCCGTAAACTATTTAAGTAAACACACAGCGGGACTTTTTCAGCCAACTTTCACCAAATCACGTGGTTTTTCAGCTCTTTACTGCCACCCTTTGGTCAAATTCTGTATTGTTGTCTGATCTTTTGCATTGGTTCTGAGCATGCGTGTTTGTACTATGGACTAAAGTCCGATGGACTTGTGTACACACGATAGGACTTTAGTTGCTGGAAAGTTTGTCTGTTTGCACAGCCAACATTTGTCCAATGAAATCTGAAAGTTTGTCCGATGGAGCGCACACGCGCGGTCGGATGTTGCCTTTAAACAGCTAATTTGTATGTTTGTTGTCGAATGGGATCCGATCGTGTGTCCGGGCCTTAATACTGACATATAAATCACACACATGGGATGGACTTTTTTCAACCTCATCTACTATGTAATCTGACACTGGGGGGGCGACATCTCCAGTGGCACTAATACATGCTAATAATATGCACTGTCACTGTACTACTGACACTGGCTGGGAAGGGGTTAAACATCAGGGGTGATCAAAGGGTTAAATGTGTGCCTAGCCAGTGCTTTTGTGTACTGTGGGGGAGGGGGAGAGATGGAATTTAATCACACAGGATCCATGTCTTCTCATTCTCCTTCAGTACTGAACGATCGGCGGGTGCCGGTGGACATCGGGTCCGTGGTACCTACCTATACAATCACAGCGGGAGCAGTCCTCCTCCTCCTCCTCCTCCTCCTCTTCCTCTAGTGGCACGCAGAAGTGCAGGACCAGGTAGTAGGTACATGATCCATATATGTCAGGTATACAGTCAGCGAGGGGTTAATATCCATTTCATGGGGTACAATACAGACATAAGGAGACCTACCTGCCCCATCGGGGGTAATAGTTCCGAGCTTCACAGCAAGTGGGTACCCCGTCTCTTTATAATGCTGAACGGCGTGATTGTTCCCTCCGCTGCCATCAAAGTATCGCCGGCCACACAGAATGGAGCCGTCCGTCAGATTGAGCCACAAGTTCTCCCGGAGATCACAGACGCTGCACCGCCAACCACTGAGGAGAGAAACAGGAGGAGTGAGACCGCCACGGGGGATCAGAGGGACGGGAGAGACCGCCACGGGGGATCAGAGGGACGGGAGAGACCGCCACGGGGGATCAGAGGGACGGGAGAGACCGCCACGGGGGATCAGAGGGACGGGAGAGACCGCCACGGGGGATCAGAGGGACGGGAGAGACCGCCACGGGGGATCAGAGGGACGGGAGAGACCGCCACGGGGGATCAGAGGGACGGGAGAGACCGCCACGGGGGATCAGAGGGACGGGAGAGACCGCCACGGGGGATCAGAGGGACGGGAGAGACCGCCACGGGGGATCAGAGGGACGGGAGAGACCGCCACGGGGGATCAGAGGGACGGGAGAGACCGCCACGGGGGATCAGAGGGACGGGAGAGACCGCCACGGGGGATCAGAGGGACGGGAGAGACCGCCACGGGGGATCAGAGGGACGGGAGAGACCGCCACGGGGGATCAGAGGGACGGAAGAGACCGCCACGGGGGATCAGAGGGACGGGAGAGACCCGCCACGGGGGATCAGAGGGACGGGAGAGACCGCCACGGGGGATCAGAGGGACGGGAGAGACCGCCACGGGGGATCAGAGGGACGGGAGAGACCGCCACGGGGGATCAGAGGGACGGGAGAGACCGCCACGGGGGATCAGAGGGACGGGAGAGACCGCCACGGAGGATCAGAGGGACGGAGAGACCGCCACGGAGGATCAGAGGGACGGGAGAGACCGCCACGGAGGATCAGAGGGACGGGAGGAGCATCATGGCAGCGCCTGTTAGTGGGTGTCCAATCACCTGCTGCCGCCACGTCCCTCACCTTGTGTCACCTCCGCATCACCAGCTGTCCCATTAGAGTAAATGGGACTGTCGAGGAGCCAACAGCGGGTCAGGGGAGGGGCCGCCGCGGGACAGGGGAGGGGCCGCCGCGGGACAGGGGAGGGGCCGCCGCGGGACAGGGGAGGGGCCGCCGCGGGACAGGGGAGGGGCCGCCGCGGGACAGGGGAGGGGCCGCCGCGGGACAGGGGAGGGGCCGCCGCGGGACAGGGGAGGGGCCGCCGCGGGACAGGGGAGGGGCCGCCGTGGGACAGGGGAGGGGCCGCCGTGGGACAGGGGAGGGGCCGCCGCGGGACAGAGATGACAGTTGCTCTTTAACAATGATGATTTCAGTTGATTTAAAGTGTAAGTTGACCTTTAGCCCCGGTTCACACTGAAGCAGTGCGACTGCTCCAAGGAGACCTGGACACAACAGGGGTGGCGACTTGTAAAACGACTTCTATATAGAATTCTATGCAAGTCGCCCCCAAAGTAGTACAGGAACCTTTCTTCTAAGTCGGAGTGACGATTAGAGCGGTTCCATTGTACAGAACGGGAGGCGACTTGTCAGGCGATTGTGTGAACCGACCCTTAGAGAAAATCTGTAAGGCGAACTTCACTGGACCCCTCCCCCGGTCCTGCTGACTTGTACTCCGGTGATCCCGGCACTGACAGATCGTATCCCCGCTCTACCGGTCCGGGGATTTGAAATCCCTGCGGCTCTCTCTCCTCTTGGCCTGCGGGGACAGGACGGGATTTGTGGGTCCTGATTGGTCGGGGATGTCACATGGAAGCTCCTAAACGTACTTCCTGAGGAGGTACATTTTGGAGATTAGGCTGCGGGGGATTTCTGACCCCGGACCAGTGTGGATCAGATGATCGCCGGGGGACTGGGGGGAGGGGAGGAGGTCCAGTGTAGGTTCAGGTGAACTTACCCTTTAAATCAAATCCACCCGGAGCACAATTCATGCCACCTATTAGAGCCACACAGTGGCCCCTGAGGGCCCCTTCATATGGGGGAAGCTGCCCGAGTCACATTTATTCACCTCCGGAAGGTTTTACCCCCCCTCCATGACCAGGCCATGTGTTCCTATTCAGCGCTGTGCTACTTTACCTGGAATATAACGCTGGACACAAATGTCATTTATTTTTCCCACAAATAGAGATTTCTTTCGGTGATATTTAAACATCTGCAGTTTATTTTTTACAATATAAAAGAAAAAAGCAAAAATTATGAAAAAAAAATTAAAAAATCAAATTTCTTCAGAACTTTTGGCCAAAATATTTCCTTCTCCAAAATAATCCCAATAAGTGTAAAATGGTTGGTTTGTGTGAGTGTTGTACACTGCAGAGAGCTTGTCTATTCACAGCACAGCTCTGCAAGTATCTTCATTCTTCTGCCTATGTGGAGGGGGAGGGGTGAAGGGGGGGTGGGGGGTTCCTTTCCTCCAATCAGCTCAGGATATGGAGGATTTACATCCACTTTAACAAAGAACAGAAGACCGGACTGGATCAGCATTACAGGGGGCGGTCATGGAGCCAATCAGGGCACTCCGAGTGTCAGTATTACACAGAGGGGCTCATTTACTAACATTGGAGAACTCAGGATCCGGTGCAGCCAATCAGCTTCTGACTTTAGTTTGTTGAATGAAACTGACAATAAATCTGGAATCTGATTGGCTCCCAAGCAGAGCTGCCCCAGATTCTGCACTCTCCGGTTTTAGTAAATCTCCCCCATAATGTCTCTGTGCCCTCCGATACACTAATAGGGGAGAAGAGGTGGGGGGGGGTCTTACCAGGGGGGGATGCGGGGAACCCCCTCCAGCTGAGGTAGGTGGAAGGCGTGTTTGGACACCTGTCTGACCTCTCCGTCCCACGCCTGGATCTCCTGTCTGCGGGAGGCGGAGTCTGCAGCCTGGATGGCGTCTATGGCAGAGGAGACCTAAAAATGAGCGAGGAGAAGATCAACCATGGAGAGAAATACATTCTATATATAACTTCATCAGCTCTATGTGATTGGTCACCACAAAAACACAGCTTAACCCCTTCAATACCGGCACTTCCCCCCTCCTGCCCCCCAATACCGGCACTTCCCCCCCATTCCTGCCCCCCATTCCTGCCCCCCAATACCGGCACTTCCCCCCCATTCCTGCCCCCCAATACCGGCACTTCCCCCCCATTCCTGCCCCCCATTACCGGCACTTCCCCCCCATTCCTGCCCCCCATTACCGGCACTTCCCCCCTCCTGCCCCCCAATACCGGCACTTCCCCCCTCCTGCCCCCCAATACCGGCACTTCCCCCCCATTCCTGCCCCCCAATACCGGCACTTCCCCCCTCCTGCCCCCCAATACCGGCACTTCCCCCCTCCTGCCCCCCAATACCGGCACTTCCCCCCTCCTGCCCCCCAATACCGGCACTTCCCCCCCATTCCTGCCCCCCAATACCGGCACTTCCCCCCCATTCCTGCCCCCCAATACCGGCACTTCCCCCCTCCTACCCCCCAATACCGGCACTTCCCCCCCCTTCCTATCCCCCAATACCGGCACTTCCCCCCCATTCCTACCCCCCAATACCGAGTACTTCCCCCCCCCCCCTCCTACCCCCCAATACCAGGCATTCCCTCCCCCCTTCCTATCCCCCAATACCGGGAATTCCCTCCCCCCTTCCTATCCCCCAATACCGGGCATTCCATCCCCCCTTCCTATCCCCCAATACCGGGCATTCCCTTCCCCCTTCCTACCCCCTCAATACCGGGCATTCCCTCCCCTTCCTATCCCCCAATACCGGGCATTCCCTCCCCCCTTCCTATCCCCCAATACCGGGCATTCCCTTCCCCCTTCCTGCCCCCTCAATACCGGCATTCCCTCCCCCCTTCCTATCCCTCAATACCGGGCATTCCCTCCCCCCTTCCTATCCCCCAATACCGGGCATTCCCTCCCCCCTTCCTATCCCCCAATACCGGGCATTCCCTCCCCCCTTCCTATCCCCCAATACCGGCATTCCCTCCCCCCTTCCTATCCCCCAATACCGGGCATTCCCTTCCCCCTTCCTGCCCCCCTCAATACCAGGATATTCCCTCCCCCCCTTCCTATCCGCCAATACCGGGCATTCCCTCCCCCCCTCCTGCCCCCCCAATACCGGGCATTCCCACCCCCTTCCTATCCCCCAATACCGGGCATTCCCTCCCCCCTTCCTATCCCCCAATACCGGGCATTCCCTCCCCCCTTCCTATCCCCCAATACCGGGCATTCCCTCCCCCCTTCCTACCCCCAATACCGGGCATTCCCTCCCCCCTTCCTATCCCCCAATACCGGGCATTCCATCCCCCCTTCCTGCCCCCTCAATACCGGGCATTCCCTCCCCCCTTCCTACCCCCAATACCGGGCATTCCCTCCCCCCTTCCTATCCCCCAATACCGGGCATTCCCCTCCCCCTTCCTATCCCCCAATACCGGGCATTCCCTCCCCCCTTCCTATCCCCCAATACCGGGCATTCCATCCCCCCTTCCTATCCCCCAATACCGGGCATTCCCTCCCCCCTTCCTATCCCCCAATACCGGGCATTCCCTCCCCCCTTCCTATCCCCCAATACCGGGCATTCCATCCCCCCTTCCTACCCCCAATACCGGGCATTCCCTCCCCCCCTCCTGCCCCCCCAATACCGGGCATTCCCTCCCCCCTTCCTACCCCCAATACCGGGCATTCCCTCCCCCCTTCCTATCCCCCAATACCGGGCATTCCCTCCCCCTTCCTATCCCCCAATACCGGGCATTCCCTCCCCCCTTCCTATCCCCCAATACCGGGCATTCCATCCCCCCTTCCTATCCCCCAATACCGGGCATTCCATCCCCCCTTCCTATCCCCCAATACCGGGCATTCCCTCCCCCCTTCCTATCCCCCAATACCGGGCATTCCCTCCCCCCTCCTGCCCCCCCAATACCGGGCATTCCCTCCCCCCTTCCTATCCCCCAATACCGGCATTCCCTCCCCCCTTCCTATCCCCCAATACCGGGCATTCCCTTCCCCCTTCCTGCCCCCTCAATACCAGGATATTCCCTCCCCCCTTCCTATCCGCCAATACCGGGCATTCCCTCCCCCCTCCTGCCCCCCCAATACCGGGCATTCCCACCCCCTTCCTATCCCCCAATACCGGGCATTCCCTCCCCCCTTCCTATCCCCCAATACCAGGCATTCCCTCCCCCCTTCCTATCCCCCAATACCGGGCATTCCCTCCCCCCTTCCTACCCCCAATACCGGGCATTCCCTCCCCCCTTCCTATCCCCCAATACCGGGCATTCCATCCCCCCTTCCTGCCCCCTCAATACCAGGCATTCCCTCCCCCTTCCTATCCCCCAATACCGGGCATTCCCTCCCCCCTTCCTATCCCTCAATACCGGGCATTCCATACCCCCTTCCTGCCCCCTCAATACCAGGCATTCCCTCCCCCTTCCTATCCCCCAATACCGGGCATTCCCTCCCCCCTTCCTATCCCTCAATACCGGGCATTCCCTCCCCCCTTCCTATCCCCCAATACCGGGCATTCCCTCCCCCCTTCCTATCCCCCAATACCGGGCATTCCCTCCCCCCTTCCTATCCCCCAATACCGGGCATTCCCTCCCCCCTTCCTATCCCCCAATACCGGGCATTCCATCCCCCCTTCCTGCCCCCTCAATACCAGGCATTCCCTCCCCCTTCCTATCCCCCCAATACCGGGCATTCCCTCCCCCCTTCCTATCCCTCAATACCGGGCATTCCCTCCCCCCTTCCTATCCCCAATACCGGGCATTCCCTCCCCCCTTCCTATCCCCCAATACCGGGCATTCCATCCCCCCTTCCTATCCCCCAATACCGGGCATTCCCTCCCCCCTTCCTATCCCCCAATACCGGGCATTCCATCCCCCCTTCCTATCCCCCAATACCGGGCATTCCATCCCCCCTTCCTATCCCCCAATACCGGGCATTCCATCCCCCCTTCCTATCCCCCAATACCGGGCATTCCCTCCCCCCTTCCTATCCCCCAATACCGGGCATTCCCTCCCCCCCTTCCTATCCCCCAATACCGGGCATTCCCTCCCCCCCTCCTGCCCCCCCAATACCGGGCATTCCCTCCACCCTTCCTATCCCCCAATACCGGCATTCCCTCCCCCCTTCCTATCCCCCAATACCGGGCATTCCCTTCCCCCCTTCCTGCCCCCTCAATACCGGGCATTCCCTTCCCCCTTCCTGCCCCCTCAATACCAGGCATTCCCTCCCCCCTTCCTATCCCCCAATACCGGCATTCCCTCCCCCCCTCCTGCCCCCTCAATACCGGCATTCCATCCCCCCTTCCTATCCCCCAATACCGGGCATTCCCTCCCCCCTTCCAATCCCCCAATACCGGGCATTCCCCCCCCTTCCTATCCCCCAATACCGGGCATTCCCTCCCCCCTTCCTATCCCCCAATACCGGGCATTCCATCCCCCCTTCCTATCCCCCAATACCGGGCATTCCCTCCCCCCTTCCTATCCCCCAATACCGGGCATTCCCCCCCCCCTTCCTATCCCCCAATACCGGGCATTCCCTCCCCCCCTCCTATCCCCCAATACCGGGCATTCCATCCCCCCTTCCTATCCCCCAATACCGGGCATTCCCTCCCCCCTTCCTATCCCCCAATACCGGGCATTCCCCCCCCCCTTCCTATCCCCCAATACCGGGCATTCCCCCCCCCCTTCCTATCCCCCAATACCGGGCATTCCCCCCCCCCTTCCTATCCCCCAATACCGGGCATTCCCTCCCCCCTCCTATCCCCCAATACCGGGCATTCCCTCCCCCCCTTCCTATCCCCCAATACCGGGCATTCCCCCCCCCCCTTCCTATCCCCCAATACCGGGCATTCCCCCCCCTTCCTATCCCCCAATACCGGGCATTCCCTCCCCCCTTCCTATCCCCCAATACCGGCATTCCATCCCCCCTTCCTATCCCCCAATACCGGGCATTCCATCCCCCCTTCCTATCCCCCAATACCGGGCATTCCCTCCCCCCCTTCCTATCCCCCAATACCGGGCATTCCTCCCCCCTTCCTATCCCCCAATACCGGGCATTCCATCCCCCCTTCCTATCCCCCAATACCGGGCATTCCCTCCCCCCTTCCTATCCCCCAATACCGGGCATTCCTCCCCCCTTCCTATCCCCCAATACCGGGCATTCCATCCCCCTTCCTATCCCCCAATACCGGGCATTCCCTCCCCCCTTCCTATCCCCCAATACCGGGCATTCCCTCCCCCCTTCCTATCCCCCAATACCGGGCATTCCATCCCCCCTTCCTATCCCCCAATACCGGGCATTCCCCCCCCCTTCCTATCCCCCAATACCGGGCATTCCATCCCCCCTTCCTATCCCCCAAT
>JBBHAA010003747.1:0-29116 GCA_037953035.1 Aquarana catesbeiana
CCTCATCCAATCTCTTCCTGTGTCATGTGATCTTCTCATCCAATTCTCTTCCCTGTGTCATGTGATCTTCTCATCCAATCTCTTCCTGTGTCATGTGATCTTCTCATCCAATCTCTTCCTGTGTCATGTGATCTTCTCATCCAATCTCTTCCTGTGTCATGTGATCTCCTCATCCAATCTTCTCCCTGTGTCATGTGATCTTCTCATCCAATCTCTTCCTGTGTCATGTGATCTCTCCATCCAATCTCTCCCTGTGTCATGTGATCTTCTCATCCAATCTCTCCCTGTGTCATGTGATCTCTCATCCAATCTCTTCCTGTGTCATGTGATCTTCTCATCCAATCTTCTCCCTGTGTCATGTGATCTTCTCATCCAATCTCTTCCCTGTGTCATGTGATCTCCTCATCCAATCTCTTCCTGTGTCATGTGATCTTCTCATCCAATCTTCTCCTGTGTCATGTGATCTTCTCCCTGTGTCATGTGATCTTCTCATCCAATCTTCTCCCTGTGTCATGTGATCTCCTCATCCAATCTCTTCCTGTGTCATGTGATCTTCATCCATCTCTCTGTGTCATGTGATCTTCTCATCCAATCTTCTCCCTGTGTCATGTGATCTTCTCATCCAATCTCTTCCCTGTGTCATGTGATCTTCTCCCTGTGTCATGTGATCTCCTCATCCAATCTTCTCCCTGTGTCATGTGATCTTCTCATCCAATCTCTTCCTGTGTCATGTGATCTCCTCATCCAATCTCTTCCCTGTGTCATGTGATCTTCTCATCCAATCTCTTCCTGTGTCATGTGATCTTCTCATCCAATCTCTCCCTGTGTCATGTGATCTTCCTCATCCTATCCTCCTGTGTCATGTGATCTTCTCATCCAAACTTCTCCCTGTGTCATGTGATCTTCTCATCCAATCTCTTCCCTGTGTCATGTGATCTTCTCATCCAATCTCTTCCTGTGTCATGTGATCTTCTCATCCAATCTTCTCCCTGTGTCATGTGATCTTCTCATCCAATCTTCTCCCTGTGTCATGTGATCTTCTCATCCAATCTCTTCCTGTGTCATGTGATCTTCTCATCCAATCTTCTCCCTGTGTCATGTGATCTTCTCATCCAATCTCTTCCTGTGTCATGTGATCTTCTCATCCAATCTTCTCCCTGTGTCATGTGATCTTCTCATCCAATCTCTTCCTGTGTCATGTGATCTCCTCATCCAATCTCTTCCTGTGTCATGTGATCTTCCTCATCCAATCTCTTCCTGTGTCATGTGATCTTCTCATCCAATCTTCTCCCTGTGTCATGTGATCTTCCTTCATCCAATCTTCTCCCTGTGTCATGTGATCTCCTCATCCAATCTCTTCCTGTGTCATGTGATCTTCTCATCCAATCTCTTCCTGTGTCATGTGATCTTCTCATCCAATCTCTTCCTGTGTCATGTGATCTTCTCATCCAATCTTCTCCCTGTGTCATGTGATCTTCTCATCCAATCTCTTCCTGTGTCATGTGATCTCCTCATCCAATCTCTCCCTGTGTCATGTGATCTTCTCATCCAATCTCTTCCCTGTGTCATGTGATCTCCTCATCCAATCTCTTCCTGTGTCATGTGATCTTCTCATCTCAATCTCTTCCTGTGTCATGTGATCTTCTCATCCAATCTCTTCCCTGTGTCATGTGATCTTCTCATCCAATCTCTTCCCTGTGTCATGTGATCTTCTCATCCAATCTCTTCCTGTGTCATGTGATCTTCTCATCCAATCTTCTCCCTGTGTCATGTGATCTTCTCATCCAATCTTCTCCCTGTGTCATGTGATCTTCTCATCCAATCTCTTCCTGTGTCATGTGATCTTCTCATCCAATCTCTTCCTGTGTCATGTGATCTTCTCATCCAATCTTCTCCCTGTGTCATGTGATCTCCTCATCCAATCTTCTCCCTGTGTCATGTGATCTTCTCATCCAATCTTCTCCCTGTGTCATGTGCTCTCCTCATCCAATCTCTTCCTGTGTCATGTGATCTTCTCATCCAATCTTCTCCCTGTGTCATGTGATCTTCTCATCCAATCTCTTCCTGTGTCATGTGATCTCCTCATCCAATCTCTTCCTGTGTCATGTGATCTTCTCATCCAATCTCTTCCTGTGTCATGTGATCTTCTCCCTGTGTCATGTGATCTTCTCATCCAATCTTCTCCCTGTGTCATGTGATCTCCTCATCCAATCTCTTCCTGTGTCATGTGATCTTCTCATCCAATCTTCTCCCTGTGTCATGTGATCTTCTCATCCAATCCTTCTCCCTGTGTCATGTGATCTTCTCATCCAATCTCTCCCTGTGTCATGTGATCTTCTCCCTGTGTCATGTGATCTCCTCATCCAATCTCTTCCTGTGTCATGTGATCTTCTCATCCAATCTTCTCCCTGTGTCATGTGATCTTCTCATCCAATCTCTCCTGTGTCATGTGATCTCCTCATCCAATCTCTCCTGTGTCATGTGATCTTCTCATCCAATCTCTCCCTGTGTCATGTGATCTTCTCCCTGTGTCATGTGATCTTCTCATCCAAACTTCTCCCTGTGTCATGTGATCTCCTCATCCAATCTCTTCCTGTGTCATGTGATCTCCTCATCCAATCTCTTCCTGTGTCATGTGATCTTCTCATCCAATCTTCTCCCTGTGTCATGTGATCTTCTCATCCAATCTCTCCCTGTGTCATGTGATCTCCTCATCCAATCTCTTCCTGTGTCATGTGATCTTCTCATCCAATCTCTCCCTGTGTCATGTGATCTTCTCCCTGTGTCATGTGATCTTCTCATCCAAACTTCTCCCTGTGTCATGTGATCTCCTCATCCAATCTCTTCCTGTGTCATGTGATCTCCTCATCCAATCTCTTCCTGTGTCATGTGATCTTCTCATCCAATCTTCTCCCTGTGTCATGTGATCTTCTCATCCAATCTTCTCCCTGTGTCATGTGATCTTCTCATCCAATCTCTTCCTGTGTCATGTGATCTTCTCATCCAATCTTCTCCCTGTGTCATGTGATCTTCTCATCCAATCTCTTCCTGTGTCATGTGATCTTCTCATCCAATCTTCTCCCTGTGTCATGTGATCTTCTCATCCAATCTCTTCCTGTGTCATGTGATCTCCTCATCCAATCTCTTCCTGTGTCATGTGATCTTCTCATCCAATCTTCTCCCTGTGTCATGTGATCTTCTCATCCAATCTCTTCCTGTGTCATGTGATCTTCTCATCCAATCTCTTCCTGTGTCATGTGATCTTCTCATCCAATCTCTTCCCGTGTAGGAGATCATCGCATTCCAAGCTGACAAGTTGGTGGACGTTCGCAAATTCGTGGTGAATTTTATCGAAGAAGCATGGTGAGAGATGATTGGCTGGAGCCCTGTGCTGCTTGTCTGTCTTTCATACCCTCCCCCGACCATGGCTACCTCTGATGACTTTTGGTGCGGGGGGTGGACAAGAAATGGGGGGGGGGCGCAACGAGGAGGATTATGGGGGGCGACGAGGAGGATTCTGGATACGGAGGGGCGACGAGGATTCTGGGTGGGGAGGGGGGGCGACGAGGAGGATTATGGGGGGGCGACGACGAGGATTCTGGATACGGAGGGGCGACGAGGATTCTGGGTGAGAAGGGAGGACGACGAGGATTCTGGGTGAGAAGGGAGGACGACGAGGATTCTGGAAGGGGGGGGCGAGGATTCTGGGTGCGGAGGGGGGCGACGAGGATTCTGGAGGGGGGGCGACGAGGAGGATTCTGGGGGGGATGGGGGGCAACAAGGAGGATTCTGGGGGGGATGGGGGGCAACGAGGAGGATTCTGGATACGGAGGGGCGACGAGGATTCTGGGTGAGAAGGGGGGACGACGAGGATTCTGGAGGGGGGGACGGGGATTCTGGGTGCGGAGGGGGGGGCGACGAGGAGGATTCTGGGGGGGATGGGGGGCAACGAGGAGGATTCTGGGTGTGGAGGGGCGACAAGGATTCTGGGTGTGGAGGGGCGACAAGGATTCTGGGTGGGGAGGGGGGGCGACGAGGAGGATTCTGGGGGGATGGGGGGCAACAAGGAGGATTCTGGATACGGAGGGGCGACAAGGATTCTGGGTGAGAAGGGGGGACGACGAGGATTCTGGAGGGGGGGCGAGGATTCTGGGTTGCGGGGGGGGGGGCGGCGACGAGGATTCTGGGTGCGGAGGGAGGGCGACGAGGATTCTGGAGGGGGGGGGGCGACGAGGATTCTGGGTGCGGAGGGGGGGACAAGGATTCTGGGTGTGTGCTGGGAGTTGTACTCCATGGGGTTATGACAGCTTTGCTTTGTTCTCCTTGTACAGTAAGCTGGACAACGAGCTGTTGATAAAGTTGATTGCGAACCTGCATATGCTTCTGAAGGATGAGAATGTTAATGTGGTGAAGAAGTCCATCCTGACCATGACTCAGCTCTATAAAGTCGCTCTTCAGGTAAGAAATGGGTGTGGTCATGGATTCTGATATCTTCATCCCCTCGTGTATAGGTAGAATCCTCCCCTGAATATCTCTATTCTCCATGCTGTGGCTCCTCCCCTGAATAGCTCTATTCTCCTTCATGCTGTGGCTCCTCCTCTAAATATCTCTATTCTCCTTCATGCTGTGGCTCCTCCCCTGAATATCTCTATTCTCCTTCATGCTGTGGCTCCTCCCCGGATTAGCTCTATTCTCCTTCATGCTGTGGCTCCTCCCCTGAATATCTCTATTCTCCTTCATGCTGTGGCTCCTCCCCTGAATAGCTCTATTCTCCTTCATGCTGTGGCTCCTCCCCTGAATATCTCTATTCTCCATGCTGTGGCTCCTCCCCTGAATAGCTCTATTCTCCTTCATGCTGTGGCTCCTCCCCTGAATAGCTCTATTCTCCTTCATGCTGTGGATCCTCCCCGGATTAGCTCTATTCTCCTTCAAGCTGTGGCTCCTCCCCTGCATAGCTCTATTCTCCTTCATGCTGTGGCTCCTCCCCTGCATAGCTCTATTCTCCTTCATGCTGTGCCTCCTCCCCTGCATAGCTCTATTCTCCTTCATGCTGTGGCTCCTCCCCGGATTAGCTCTATTCTCCTTCATGCTGTGGCTCCTCCCCTGAATAGCTCTATTCTCCTTCATGCTGTGGCTCCTCCCCTGAATAGCTCTATTCTCCTTCATGCTGTGGCTCCTCCCCGGATTAGCTCTATTCTCCTTCATGCTGTGGCTCCTCCCCTGAATATCTCTATTCTCCTTCATGCTGTGGCTCCTCCCCTGAATATCTCTATTCTCCTTCATGCTGTGGCTCCTCCCCTGAATAGCTCTATTCTCCTTCATGCCGTGGCTCCTCCCCTGCATAGCTCTATTCTCCTTCATGCCGTGCCTCCTCCCCTGCATAGCTCTATTCTCCTTCATGCTGTGGCTCCTCCCCTGCATAGCTCTATTCTCCTTCATGCTGTGGCTCCTCCCCTGAATAGCTGTATTTTCTCTAAGCATCTTCCAGGACAGCCCATGAGACCTGGGGCTCATCGTACCAGGACAGAAAACACGTTGACCCATCAGATAAAAGGACGCTCCTCCAGGCCCCATGTCAGTATTAGTATTTCCTCCGGACGGGGGAGGTGTAACATGTTTCCTGGAACTGTTTCCCCTAAGTCTAATGGGCGTGGCTCCTGTGGCAGTATTCCTACCTTCTTCTTAGGTCCCAGTGCGGCACACCCGCCGGAGGTTTGTGGCTGCTGCCTCTCAGCTCATGGGGAAATCCTCTGAGCTCCTGCCCGCGAGCCGCATGGCGGCAGTCACCTTGTTTTCCCTGTTGAACAGCCTGGCTGGATTGTGCAGTGGAAGAGAGGAAGCCGTGCATGGAGGGGCGGAACTTGCGTTCCAAGCTGGCCCACAGGAAGTACCCAGCGGGGTCACTTCTGGGGCGTGTGACATCATCAGCAGGCGCTGGAGACGCTGGTTCCGGTCTCTGAACAGGGATGCTGGTGGTTTTAAAAACAGTGAAATCCAGCAGAGGCTGCGGCCCACTACAGGGGCGGGATGGACTCCTGCGATACCTGCACAGGCAGCGGGCCCTAACACCGGCACCTCACAGGTAAGACTGAAGTGTATTTTACTTGCACATCCTGTGAGTGTTCTCCCCCTTGTAACCAGTAGGGACTAGGTGAAGGGGGCACAGTTTTGCTTTCCTCCTGCATGGGGTGTTATGGAGTGCATGTTTATTGGGGTCATTTGTTCTCTCGCAGGCCAAGACTCAGGACAAGGCCCAACCGCAGCCACCAAAAAGGAAATGTGCGGTTTGCAGAAACAAATTGAGCTCCTCGCGGAGCGAAGCAGTTTGCTGCACCTGTATAGACAGCCTAGTTAAGGATGACCCGCTTGTCTCCTGTCAGAAAATGATGACTTCTGTTAGAGATGAGCTTATGTCTATGTTTAGCTCGTTTAAAACTCTAATTGACCAGATTCAAGTCCCCTCAGAAGGTCCATCTCCAGTTAGGACTTCAGCCGGTCCTCCACAGGAGACTGAAGACTCTGAGGCTGAAGCCGGATCTGCCCATTCTTCTCTGGAAGAGTCGGGTCAGATACGGGGCCCAGGGATAAAGAATCCACAAGGGGCTCCAGGTTATCATTGGAAGATGTAGTTGACGTATTAAAGGCTATCTATACGACACTTGATGTAGAAGAGGAGAAGATACAATTGTCTAAACATGACCTTATGTACAAAGGTTTGAATAAGAAAAAGGCTAGAGTTTTTCCCCTGCATCGTTCCCTTCTTGATAATATCAAGCTGGAGTGGGAAAATCCAGAGAGAAAACCTTTCTTTTCCGGTAACCTAAAAAGGTTTCCATTTGAAGAGGACGCAGCGCAGCCATGGAACAAAAATCTAAACTAAGTTTACTGAACTAAAAAAAGTTAAACGCACCTCGGACCTAGCCTTTGGGAGTCTTAAAGCAGCTCTGGCCTCCACTTGTGTAGCCAGAAATGTAGACGTATAATTGACACAAACACATTTGTTGGCAGGTACCTCCTAGAGAGAAGATTCTGAAATCTTTCCCTCTCCTCTTTCGTGCAGTGGGGTTTTGGCTGATTCTTCCGCAGAGTCAATAAGAATGTCAGCTAGCAACCTCATCCTTAGTGAATTCGGCCAGAAGTAGCCTATGGCTTAAAACCTGGTCAGGCGAAGCTGCCTCAAAGTTGCGCCTCTGTGGTCTTCCCTTAACAGGCGATCATCTTTTTGGCTGAGGTCTGCAAGAGGTGCTGGAACGCACGGCCAATAGAAAAAAGGCCTTTCCAGAGAATAAGAAAAAGCTGACAGAAAAAAAATTTGTGGCCAAAGTAGGCAGCAAGGTCCTAGAGAAAGGAACAATAGGCCCAAAAAACAAGGGCCCATCTTGTTTAACCCTCCAACCCACCAAGCTACAGTGTCTTGGTGGGTATGCAGGGGACAGAAGGTACGGCAAAAAGGGGAGGGGGGGGGGGGACGAAGGGAGGGGAGATAGATAGATATACATTTTTTTTTCTTTATAGGGCAAAAAATAAGCGCAGAGGAAAAAATTATACGGAAACCCCCTAACGGGGCTTTAAAGCAGCCAATAAATACAATGTGGATAGTCAAAAAATTATTTTATTGCTACAAAGGGTAGTATAAAACAGATGGGTTCTGACCTATAAAGTCAGGACATGAACTGGAGTACAATATAAGATAAGAAACACAACGGACAGTGCCCGTAATCGGGAACAATGTACAATACAGTGTATTTTGGACAAAAAGATCATAGATATTAAAAATCTGACGCGTTTCGACCCTAACTGGGTCTTCAGAGGATAGTTATCAACTGTAGGTATGTAAGCATATATCAAACATAGCATAAAACTCAATGGTAATGGACTTATGTATATAACACCACATATCTGCATAATTACCAGTCACAAAGTTCCCAATAGTTCTTAGTGTTCATGATGAAAATGATATGGTCCCTCCTATGTCCTTTGCCTCCCCAATGACAGGCCAGCTCCCCAGAGAGCGGGTGATAGTCCAAACATGCCTTGCAAGGGATCACGCATACATTACCCCCCGCAGGGGGGACGGACAGCGGGTGGCACGCACTGCACCCAAGATGGAGTAACGGTGATGCTGGAATCAAATTAAAGGCAAGGAATAATTAGTTCCCCCAGAAGGATGATAGTTCCCCTAATTCAGGACAGTTTACTCGTATTGGAATATAGGTCCATGGGTATGCAGGGGACAGAAGGTACGGCAAAAAGGGGAGGGGGGGGGGGGAGAGAGGGGGAAACGGGAGGAATAAAGGGAACGAACAAAGGAAAAGAACAGTGAAAACCGAAAGGTGAAAGAAGTGAGTTTGTGACTTACAAAAACGAACAACAAACAACAAATGCCCTGCTGCCCAATCAGGACCATACAGCGGTAGAGGTATTGGAAATAATAGTACTAATGGGGTCTGTGGGTCTGATGACCTCCTCCTTTCCCGCAGTGCCATGGGCAAGATTTCATCAACGTGTTTCTACTAAGGGACTGGGACGGAGATGCAAGTTCCCTGCGATCAAGGGTCTTGTTACCCTCCCAGGGTAAAAAGAAGCTTGTGGTGGAGTACACACCTGCACCTAACAAGAGGTCTACCATGGTCCATTCCTATATCCCAGAGGATCACAATGGATGCGAGTTCCTGGGGATGGGGAGCCCACTTCAGCAGCACAATGATCCTCAAGGGAAGCAAGAGCTTCATCGAATCAGAGAGCTTCTAGCATTTCAGAGAGCCTTGCAGGCATTTCAGATAGAAATAAGGGGTCACAATCTCCAGATTCTATCCGACAATATCGCTATGGTTGCGTACCTCAACAAACAGGGAGGTACGAGGAGTCGGATACTTCAATCTATCGCCCAGGATATTTTATTATGGGCAGAAGGGAATCTAGCCTTAATTACAGCAGTGCACCTAAAGGACACAAAACTGTCAGGCAGATTATCTCAGCCGCTACCAGGTGTGTTGAGACAATTGGTCCCTTCATCCCGAAATCTTTGCGGTTCTCACCGACAGATGGGGATGTCCCAAAGTGGACCTGTTCGCAGATCAAAACAATCGCAAGACAGAGAAGTTGTTTTCTCTGAATCCAGCGGAACGATCATTGGGGATTGATGCTCTGGCAAATCTGTGGCCATTCGGCCTCTGTTACGCCTTCCCGCCGATCAGGATAATTCCGGAAGTTTCTTCTAGAAGAAACAGATCTTATCCTAATAGCCCCTTTCTGGCCCAAGGGGGGGGGGGTTCCCTGTTACAGACTCTGGTCTCAGAGCCTCCACTGAGTCTTCCTAAGAGAGAAGACTTCTTATCCCAGGGTCCAGTGTCGCACCAATAGGTGGTTTCCTTAAGCTTGAGGGCCTGGTATCTGAAGAAAAGATACTAAGCGCCCAGGGGTTCTCTGACAAAGTAGTCAAGACGCTGGTAAATTGCAGAAAACTGGTCACTAGAGCCATATATTCCAAGGTTTGGAAACATTTTTAACTCGTGGTTATCTGAAAATCAAAAATTAACTAACTCATGATGTTCCTTCAATTTTGGAATTTTTTTAAGAGGGTGTCAACAAAGGTCTTTCAGTTAGTACTTTTAAAGGTACAGGCGGCAGCTATCAGTGTTTTTTCTCCAATTTTTTCTCTTTTGAAAATCTCACTATAGCTAGATTCTTCAAATCAATTTCTAGGTCCAGACTGGTAGTGGTTCGAAGTTGTCCAACATGGGACCTGTCCCCGGTGCTTCAAACTCTGGTAGAATTCCTTTTGGAGCCCCTAGAGCAGTGATGGCGAACCTTTTTGAGCCCGAGTGCCCAAACAGCGTGCCAACACAAAATTAAACCTATCAAGGGCTCTGTACAGAGGATAGGACTGATCATCCCTCAGAATGAGCTCTAAGGGACCAAAAACGTATGATTCTGCCAAATTCGCTCAGAATACAGGGTTTAGGAATGCGTTGTGCTCAGAATGCAGGGTGCTGGAATGCGTTGTGCTCAGAATGCAGGGTGCTGGAATGCGTTGTGCTCAGAATGCAGGGTGCTGGAATGCGTTGTGCTCAGAATGCAGGGTGCTGGAATGCGTTGTGCTCAGAATGCAGGGTGCTGGAATGCGTTGTGCTCAGAATGCAGGGTGCTGGAATGCGTTGTGCTCAGAATGCAGGGTGCTGGAATGCGTTGTGCTCAGAATGCAGGGTGCTGGAATGCGTTGTGCTCAGAATGCAGGGTGCTGGAATGCGTTGTGCTCAGAATGCAGGGTGCTGGAATGCGTTGTGCTCAGAATGCAGGGTGCTGGAATGCGTTGTGCTCAGAATGCACGCTGCAACATTGACCTACCTGACACAAACTTCCTGCACTACTCACATTCCCCCATCCCCCCCACACACAGTGCAATGTAGAGTAGAGGATCCATCCTCCTCCTTACCTCTCCATGGCCTCATCATCCATCACATCAGGGCTCTCCACAGCACCCAGTAGGCAGGATTCCCCACCATCCAGCCGCTCCTTGGTGTCCCAATCACCGAGAAGGCAGCTAGCAGCCACTGTACCTCTCCCACGGCCATGATCTGCTCTGAGCATCGCCCCTCCCCCTCTGCTGTCAGGTCACAGTGCATTTACCAGAGGGATGGGCTGTACCAAAGTACTCCTGGGGCAAGGGGAGCAGGAATAGGGTGCCGCAGAGAGGAATGCCTCACCGGAGGTGTAAGGGTCAGGGGGAGGCAATAAGCTGCAGCACAGGCCCTCGGTACGACAGGAATATATTTACACCCCCCTAAATGTGGCACAAGTGACTGCCTGGCTGGGGGATTCCCCCCGTATCCTGGCAGGGTGCTGCGTGCCCACAGAGAGGGCTTGGTGTGCCAGCTGTGGTCCATGTGCCATAAGGTTCGCCATCACTGCCCTAGAGGATATTTCAGTTAAGTTACTTACCTTTAAAACAATTTTCCTTGTGGCAATGACCTCGGCTCGTAGGGTAAGTGAGTTACAGGCCCTTTCAGTGAGGGAGCCTTTCCTCACAATTTTTGTGGATCGGGTTGTTTTGAAAACTGATTCAGGATTTCTGCCTAAAGTGGCCAGGACATTCCACAGATGCCAGGACATTGGCCAGTACATTCCACAGATCCCAGGACATTGGCCAGGACATTCCACAGATCCCAGGACATTGGCCAGGACATTCCACAGATCCCAGGACATTGGCCAACTACAAAAGGTTGGTAGTACAAGAAAGGAAATGTATTTTTTTTTTTTTTTTTAGACCTGAGAAGAATCTCATCTACCTTGAGGTCACCAAGACCTTTAAAAAAACAGACGGCTTGTTTGTCCTCTTTTCAGGAGCACACAAGGGAAAGAATACATCTAAAGCCACCTTGGCTAGATGGATAAAGATAAAGCAAGCTTTTTCTGAAACTTACAAAATTAGGGAAGTTCCTCCGCCTTTTGTCACTGCGCACTCAACTAGAGCCTCGTCTGAGTCTTGGGCTGAAAGGGCTGGAGCCTCACCGGAACAAATTTTGCAGAGCTGCCACATGGTCCAGTTTTTCGACCTTCATTAAACAGTATCGCCTAGATCTCCTATCTGCTCAGGAGCAGGTGTTTGGTCGTAAGGTCCTTCAGGCAGTTGTCCCTCCCTAGACTGGTAAGTTCTGGCTCATGGGCTGTTCTTGAAGACTCTTAGAGAAAAGCTGAGTTAGACTTACCGGTAACTCCTTTTCTGAGAGTCTTCCAGGACAGCCGGATTCCCACCCGGTTTTGTGTTATGTGTATTATGCATGTGTTTTACAGGGATGTCCTACTTTTCTCGAATACTGACATGGGGCCTGGAAGACCGCCCTTTTTATCTGGTGGGGGTTAACGTGTTCCCTGTCCTGGTAGGAGGAGCCCTAGGTCTCATGGGCTGTCCTGGAAGACTCTCAGAAAAGGAGTCACCGGTAAGTCTAACTCAGCTTTTCCTTCATGCCACGGCTCCTCCCCCTAAATATCTCTATTCTCCTTCATACTGTGGCTCCTCCCCTGAATAGCTCTATTCTCTATGCTGTAGCTCCTCCCCCTGAATAGCTCTATTCTCTATGCTGTAGCTCCTCCCCCTGAATAGCTCTATTCTCTATGCTGTAGCTCCTCCCCCTGAATAGCTCTATTCTCTATGCTGTAGCTCCTCCCCTGAATAGCTCTATTCTCCATGCTGTGGCTCCTCCCCTGAATAGCTCTATTCTCCATGCTGTGGCTCCTCCCCTGAATAGCTCTGTTCTCCTTCATGCTGTGGCTCCTCCCCTGAATAGCTCTATTCTCCTTCATGCTGTAGCTCCTCCCCTGAATAGCTCTATTCTCTATGCTGTAGCTCCTCCTCTGAATAGCTCTATTCTCTATGCTGTAGCTCCTCCCCCTGAATAGCATTATTCTCCATGCTGTGGCTCCTCCTCTGAATAGCTCTATTCTCCATGCTGTGGCTCCTCCCCTGAATAGCTCTATTCTCCATGCTGTAGCTCCTTCCCCTGAATAGCTCTATTCTCCTTAATGCTGTGACTCCTCCCCCCTAAATAGCTGTATTTTCCTTCATGCTGTGGCTCCTCCCCTGAATGGCTCTATTCTATCTTTTCATGTGACAACACTGAAGAAATGACACTTGTCTACAATGTAAAGTAGTGAGTGTACAGCTTGTATAACAGTGTAAATTTACTGTCCCCTCAAAATAACTCAACACACAGCCATTAATGTCTAAACCGTTGGCAACAAAAGTCAGTACACCCCTAAGTGAAAATCTCCAAATTGGGCCCAAAGTGTCAATATTTTGTGTGGCCACCATTATTTTTCAGCACTGCCTTAACCCTCTTGGACATGGAGGTCACCAGAGCTTCACAGGTTGTCACTGGAGTCCTCTTCCCCTCCCCCATGATGACATCACAGAGCTGGTGGATATTAGAGACCTTGTGCTCCTCCACCTTCCGTTTGAGGATGTCCCACAGATGATCAATAGGGTTTAGGTCTGGAGACATGCTTGGCCAGTCCATCACCTTTACCCTCAGCTTCTTTAGCAAGGCAGTGGTGGTCTTGGAGGTGTGTTTGGGGTGGTTATCATGTTGGAATACTGCCCTGCGGCCCAGTCTCTGAAGGGAGGGGATCATGCTCTGCTTCAGTATATCACAGTACATGTTGGCATTCATGGTTCCCTCAATGATCTGTAGCCCCCCAGTGCCGGCAGCACTCATGCAGCCCCAGACCATGACACTCCCACCACCATGCTTGACTGTAGACAAGACACACTTGTCTTTGTCCTCCTCACCTGGTTGCCCCCACACACGCTTGTCACCATCTGAACCAAATACGTTTATCTTGGTCTCATCAGACCACAGGACATGGTTCCAGTAATCCATCTCCTTAGTCTGCTTGTCTTCAGCAAACTGTCTGCATGGCTTTCTGGGATGACAGCCATGCAGACCAATTTGATGCAGTGTGCGGCGTATGGTCTGACTGACAGGCTGACCCCCCACCCCTACAACCTCTGCAGCAATGCTGGCAGCACTCATACGTCTATTTCCCAAAGACAACCTCTGGATAGGACGCTGATCACGTGACCTCACCTTCTTTGGTGGACCATGGCGAGGCCTGTTCTGAGTGGAACCTGTCCTGTTATACCGCTGTATGGTCTTGGCCACCGTGCTGCAGCTCAGTTTCAGGGTCTTGACAATCTTCTTATAGCCTAGGCCATCTTTATGTAGAGCAACAATTCTTTATATCAGATCCTCAGAGAGTTCTTTGCCATGAGGTGCCATGTTGTACTTCCAGTGACCAGTATGAGAGAGTGAGAGCGATAACACCAAATTTAACACACCTGCTCCCCATTCACACCTGAGACCTTATAACACTAATGAGTCACATGACACCGGGGGAGGGAAAATGGCTAATTGGGCCCAAATTGGAGATTTTCACTTAGGGGTGTACTGACTTTTGTTGCCAGCGGTTTAGACATTAATGGCTGTGTGTTGAGTTATTTTGAGGGGACAGCAAATTTACACTGTTATACAAGCTGTACTTGTATAATCAGTTTCTATACGGACCATTTTACTACAAGGAGCTCATTCATGCATCTTCCAATGTGGGAGGGGTGTGACATCATCCTAGTGGGCATCCTCAGATTCGGCTGGGTCCATGGGCATACTCCCAAAGTGCTTTCCCATCCAAGCCATCTCCATTTCATGTCTCTGTAGATGAAAACAAAGATTGAAGCTAGGACCTGAACATTCCTACACCTAAGAGGTGAAAATACAATGCCAGATTGTAAAGTCCTACTTGAGGCCCCTCCCCTTTGGTCCATAATTAATGTCATTTCTGGCTATGAGAGCCCTAGTCGTGGATGGTGGGCCTGGAGTCTTCCTGCATGCCATCCATTTCTGGTGTCATTCCTCCTTTTCCTCCCAAATTTCTGGTGTCATTCCTTGTCGTTGTTCTCCCAAATTTCTGATGGCAATACTCCTAGTTCTCCAAGTTTCTGGTGTAATTCCTCGTAGTCCTTCTCCCAAGTTTCTGGTGTCATTCCTCATAGTCCTCCTCCCAAGTTTCTGGTGTAATTCCTCGTAGTCCTTCTCCCAAGTTTCTGGTGTCATTCCTCATAGTCCTCCTCCCAAGTTTCTGGTGTCATTCCTCGTAGTCCTCCTCCCAAGTTTCTGGTGTCATTCCTCGTAGTTCTCCTCCCAAGTTTCTGGTGTCATTCCTCGTAGTTCTCCTCCCAAGTTTCTGGTGTCATTCCTCGTAGTCCTCCTCCCAAGTTTCTGGTGTCATTCCTCGTAGTCCTCCTCCCAAGTTTCTGGTGTCATTCCTCGTAGTCCTCCCAAGTTTCTGGTGTCATTCCTAGTAGTCCTCCTCCCAAGTTTCTGGTGTCATTCCTCATAGTCCTCCTCCCAAGTTTCTGGTGTCATTCCTAGTAGTCCTCCTCCCAAGTTTCTGGTGTCATTCCTCGTAGTCCTTCTCCCAAGTTTCTGGTGTCATTCCTCGTAGTCCTTCTCCCAAGTTTCTGGTGTCATTCCTCATAGTCCTTCTCCCAAGTTTCTGGTGTCATTCCTCGTAGTCCTTCTCCCAAGTTTCTGGTGTCATTCCTCGTAGTCCTTCTCCCAAGTTTCTGGTGTCATTCCTCGTAGTCCTTCTCCCAAGTTTCTGGTGTCATTCCTCGTAGTTCTCCTCCCAAGTTTCTGGTGTCATTCCTCGTAGTCCTCCTCCCAAGTTTCTGGTGTCATTCCTCGTAGTTCTCCTCCCAAGTTTCTGGTGTCATTCCTCGTAGTCCTCCTCCCAAGTTTCTGGTGTCATTCTTCGTAGTCCTCCTCCCAAGTTTCTGGTGTCATTCCTCGTAGTCCTCCTCCCAAGTTTCTGGTGTCATTCCTCGTAGTCCTCCTCCCAAGTTTCTGGTGTCATTCCTCGTAGTCCTCCTCCCAAGTTTCTGGTGTCATTCCTCGTAGTCCTCCTCCCAAGTTTCTGGTGTCATTCCTCGTAGTCCTCCTCCCAAGTTTCTGGTGTCATTCTTCGTAGTCCTCCTCCCAAGTTTCTGGTGTCATTCTTCGTAGTCCTCCTCCCAAGTTTCTGGTGTCATTCTTCTTAGTCCTCCTCCCAAGTTTCTGGTGTCATTCTTCGTAGTTCTCCTCCCAAGTTTCTGGTGTCATTCCTCATTTTCTCCATTCTGTGTACAGTGGGTTGTCCGCTCCCGACCACCATCGGAACAACAAGAGTCGTGCTGGGACCTCGTGACTGAAATGGCCGGAGACATCCTTCAGCTGCTGGAATCTGACAATGACGGGATCCGCACACACGCCGTGAAGTTTGTGGAAAGTCTAATTGTCACCCTCTCCCCTCGAACTCCAGAGAGTGAGATTCCCAAGAGACAGGAGGGCGACATCAGTCTGGAGCAGATCCCGATGGACCACCCATTTCTAAAATACAGTATGTATCCCTGTCCTACCCCCTATGTACAGACATGTTCATCATGTGTATACCCCACCCCCACCCCGGTATAGACCTGTTCATCCTCTGTAGGTGTATACCCCACCCCCACCCCGGTATAGACCCGTTCATCCTCTGTAGGTGTATACCCCACCCCCACCCCGGTATAGACCTGTTCATCCTCTGTAGGTGTATACCCCACCCCCACCCCGGTATAGACCTGTTCATCCTCTGTAGGTGTATACCCCACCCCCACCCTGTATAGACCTGTTCATCCTCTGTAGGTGTATACCCCACCCCCACCCCGGTATAGACCTGTTCATCCTCTGTAGGTGTATACCCCACCCCCACCCCGGTATAGACCTGTTCATCCTCTGTAGGTGTATACCCCACCCCCACCCTGTATAGACCTGTTCATCCTCTGTAGGTGTATACCCCACCCCCACCCCGGTATAGACCTGTTCATCCTCTGTAGGTGTATACCCCACCCCCACCCCGGTATAGACCTGTTCATCCTCTGTAGGTGTATACCCCACCCCCACCCTGGTATAGACCTGTTCATCCTCTGTAGGTGTATACCCCACCCCCACCCCGGTATAGACCTGTTCATCCTCTGTAGGTGTATACCCCACCCCCACCCTGTATAGACCTGTTCATCCTCTGTAGGTGTATACCCCACCCCCACCCCGGTATAGACCTGTTCATCCTTTGTAGGTGTATACCCCACCCCCACCCTGGTATAGACCCGTTCATCCTCTGTAGGTGTATACCCCACCCCCACCCGGTATAGACCTGTTCATCCTCTGTAGGTGTATACCCCACCCCCACCCCGGTATAGACCTGTTCATCCTCTGTAGGTGTATACCCCACCCCCACCCTGTATAGACCTGTTCATCCTCTGTAGGTGTATACCCCACCCCCACCCCGGTATAGACCTGTTCATCCTTTGTAGGTGTATACCCCACCCCCACCCCGGTATAGACCCGTTCATCCTCTGTAGGTGTATACCCCACCCCCACCCCGGTATAGACCTGTTCATCCTCTGTAGGTGTATACCCCACCCCCACCCCGGTATAGACCTGTTCATCCTCTGTAGGTGTATACCCCTCCCCCACCCCGGTATAGACCTGTTCATCCTCTGTAGGTGTATACCCCACCCCCACCCGGTATAGACCTGTTCATCCTCTGTAGGTGTATACCCCACCCCCACCCCGGTATAGACCTGTTCATCCTCTGTAGGTGTATACCCCACCCCCACCCCGGTATAGACCTGTTCATCCTCTGTAGGTGTATACCCCACCCCCACCCTGGTATAGACCTGTTCATCCTCTGTAGGTGTATACCCCACCCCCACCCTGGTATAGACCTGTTCATCCTCTGTATCTCTGCTCCCCCGTGGTTGGTGGAACGCTCACCCCCTCCCCCATTGTATCTTTGCAGACACATTACGGGACACAGGAAAACAAGCCCTGAAGGAACTCTTGAAGTTTATGGCGCACCCGGCGATCTCCAGCATCAACCTGACAGCGGCACTCGGCTCCTTGGCTTCCATCGCTCGTCAGAGGCCGATGTTTATGGCCGAGGTTGTCCAGGCCTATGAAACCCTCCATGGTACTCTTCCCTCTCTGTAATCTAGACTCATCTCCATCCGCTCTTCTCTTCCCTCTGTAATCTAGACTCATCTCCATCCTCTCTTCTCTTCCCTCTCTGTAATCTAGACTCATCTCCATCCGCTCTTCTCTTCCCTCTGTAATCTAGACTCATCTCCATCCTCTCTTCTCTTCCCTCTCTGTAATCTAGACTCATCTCCATCCGCTCTTCTCTTCCCTCTGTAATCTAGACTCATCTCCATCCTCTCTTCTCTTCCCTCTCTGTAATCTAGACTCATCTCCATCCGCTCTTCTCTTCCCTCTGTAATCTAGACTCATCTCCATCCTCTCTTCTCTTCCCTCTCTGTAATCTAGACTCATCTCCATCCGCTCTTCTCTTCCCTCTGTAATCTAGACTCATCTCCATCCTCTCTTCTCTTCCCTCTCTGTAATCTAGACTCATCTCCATCCTCTCTTCTCTTCCCTCTCTGTAATCTAGACTCATCTCCATCCGCTCTTCTCTTCCCTCTCTGTAATCTAGACTCATCTCCATCCGCTCTTCTCTTCCCTCTCTGTAATCTAGACTCATCTCCATCCTCTCTTCTCTTCCCTCTCTGTAATCTAGACTCATCTCCATCCGCTCTTCTCTTCCCTCTCTGTAATCTAGACTCATCTCCATCCGCTCTTCTCTTCCCTCTCTGTAATCTAGACTCATCTCCATCCTCTCTTCTCTTCCCTCTCTCTGTAATCTAGACTCATCTCCATCCTCTCTTCTCTTCCCTCTCTGTAATCTAGACTCATCTCCATCCGCTCTTCTCTTCCCTCTCTGTAATCTAGACTCATCTCCATCCGCTCTTCTCTTCCCTCTCTGTAATCTAGACTCATCTCCATCCTCTCTTCTCTTCCCTCTCTGTAATCTAGACTCATCTCCATCCGCTCTTCTCTTCCCTCTCTGTAATCTAGACTCATCTCCATCCTCTCTTCTCTTCCCTCTCTGTAATCTAGACTCATCTCCATCCGCTCTTCTCTTCCCTCTCTGTAATCTAGACTCATCTCCATCCGCTCTTCTCTTCCCTCTCTGTAATCTAGACTCATCTCCATCCTCTCTTCTCTTCCCTCTCTGTAATCTAGACTCATCTCCATCCTCTCCTCTCTTCCCTCTCTGTAATCTAGACTCATCTCCATCCTCTCTTCTCTTCCCTCTCTCTGTAATCTAGACTCATCTCCATCCTCTCTTCTCTTCCCTCTCTGTAATCTAGACTCATCTCCATCCTCTCTTCTCTTCCTTGTCTGTAATCTAGACTCATCTCCATCCGCTCTTCTCTTCCCTCTCTGTAATCTAGACTCATCTCCATCCTCTCTTCTCTTCCCTCTGTAATCTAGACTCATCTCCATCCTCTCTTCTCTTCCCTCTCTCTGTAATCTAGACTCATCTCCATCCTCTCTTCTCTTCCCTCTGTAATCTAGACTCATCTCCATCCTCTCTTCTCTTCCCTCTCTGTAATCTAGACTCATCTCCATCCGCTCTTCTCTTCCCTCTCTGTAATCTAGACTCATCTCCATCCTCTCTTCTCTTCCCTCTCTGTAATCTAGACTCATCTCCATCCTCTCTTCTCTTCCCTCTCTCTGTAATCTAGACTCATCTCCATCCTCTCTTCTCTTCCTTGTCTGTAATCTAGACTCATCTCCATCCTCTCTTCTCTTCCTTGTCTGTAATCTAGACTCATCTCCATCCTCTCTTCTCTTCCCTCTCTGTAATCTAGACTCATCTCCATCTGCTCTTCTCTTCCCTCTCTGTAATCTAGACTCATCTCCATCCTCTCTTCTCTTCCCTCTGTAATCTAGACTCATCTCCATCCTCTCTTCTCTTCCCTCTCTGTAATCTAGACTCATCTCCATCCTCTCTTCTCTTCCTTGTCTGTAATCTAGACTCATCTCCATCCTCTCTTCTCTTCCCTCTCTGTAATCTAGACTCATCTCCATCCGCTCTTCTCTTCCCTCTCTGTAATCTAGACTCATCTCCATCCGCTCTTCTCTTCCCTCTCTGTAATCTAGACTCACCTCCATCCGCTCTTCTCTTCCCTCTCTCTGTAATCTAGACTCATCTCCATCCTCTCTTCTCTTCCCTCTCTAATCTAGACTCATCTCCATCCTCTCTTCTCTTCCCTCTCTGTAATCTAGACTCATCTCCATCCTCTCTTCTCTTCCTTGTCTGTAATCTAGACTCATCTCCATCCTCTCTTCTCTTCCTTGTCTGTAATCTAGACTCATCTCCATCCTCTCTTCTCTTCCCTCTGTAATCTAGACTCATCTCCATCCTCTCTTCTCTTCCCTCTCTGTAATCTAGACTCATCTCCATCCGCTCTTCTCTTCCCTCTCTGTAATCTAGACTCATCTCCATCCTCTCTTCTCTTCCCTCTCTGGAATCTAGACTCATCTCCATCCTCTCTTCTCTTCCCTCTCTCTGTAATCTAGACTCATCTCCATCCTCTCTTCTCTTCCTTGTCTGTAATCTAGACTCATCTCCATCCTCTCTTCTCTTCCTTGTCTGTAATCTAGACTCATCTCCATCCTCTCTTCTCTTCCCTCTCTGTAATCTAGACTCATCTCCATCTGCTCTTCTCTTCCCTCTCTGTAATCTAGACTCATCTCCATCCTCTCTTCTCTTCCCTCTGTAATCTAGACTCATCTCCATCCTCTCTTCTCTTCCCTCTGTAATCTAGACTCATCTCCATCCTCTCTTCTCTTCCTTGTCTGTAATCTAGACTCATCTCCATCCTCTCTTCTCTTCCCTCTCTGTAATCTAGACTCATCTCCATCCGCTCTTCTCTTCCCTCTCTGTAATCTAGACTCATCTCCATCCGCTCTTCTCTTCCTTGTCTGTAATCTAGACTCATCTCCATCCGCTCTTCTCTTCCCTCTCTCTGTAATCTAGACTCATCTCCATCCGCTCTTCTCTTCCCTCTCTCTGTAATCTAGACTCATCTCCATCCTCTCTTCTCTTCCCTCTCTAATCTAGACTCATCTCCATCCTCTCTTCTCTTCCCTCTCTGTAATCTAGACTCATCTCCATCCTCTCTTCTCTTCCTTGTCTGTAATCTAGACTCATCTCCATCCTCTCTTCTCTTCCTTGTCTGTAATCTAGACTCATCTCCATCCTCTCTTCTCTTCCCTCTCTGTAATCTAGACTCATCTCCATCCGCTCTTCTCTTCCCTCTCTGTGTAATGTAGACTCATCTCCATCCTCTCTTCTCTTCCCTCTCTGTAATCTAGACTCATCTCCATCCGCTCTTCTCTTCCCTCTCTGTAATCTAGACTCATCTCCATCCTCTCTTCTCTTCCCTCTCTGTAATCTAGACTCATCTCCATCCTCTCTTCTCTTCCCTCTCTCTGTAATCTAGACTCATCTCCATCCTCTCTTCTCTTCCTTGTCTGTAATCTAGACTCATCTCCATCCTCTCTTCTCTTCCTTGTCTGTAATCTAGACTCATCTCCATCCTCTCTTCTCTTCCTTGTCTGTAATCTAGACTCATCTCCATCCTCTCTTCTCTTCCCTCTGTAATCTAGACTCATCTCCATCCTCTCTTCTCTTCCCTCTCTGTAATCTAGACTCATCTCCATCCGCTCTTCTCTTCCCTCTCTGTAATCTAGACTCATCTCCATCCTCTCTTCTCTTCCCTCTCTGGAATCTAGACTCATCTCCATCCTCTCTTCTCTTCCCTCTCTCTGTAATCTAGACTCATCTCCATCCTCTCTTCTCTTCCTTGTCTGTAATCTAGACTCATCTCCATCCTCTCTTCTCTTCCTTGTCTGTAATCTAGACTCATCTCCATCCTCTCTTCTCTTCCCTCTCTGTAATCTAGACTCATCTCCATCTGCTCTTCTCTTCCCTCTCTGTAATCTAGACTCATCTCCATCCTCTCTTCTCTTCCCTCTGTAATCTAGACTCATCTCCATCCTCTCTTCTCTTCCCTCTCTGTAATCTAGACTCATCTCCATCCTCTCTTCTCTTCCTTGTCTGTAATCTAGACTCATCTCCATCCTCTCTTCTCTTCCCTCTCTGTAATCTAGACTCATCTCCATCCGCTCTTCTCTTCCCTCTCTGTAATCTAGACTCATCTCCATCCGCTCTTCTCTTCCCTCTCTGTAATCTAGACTCACCTCCATCCGCTCTTCTCTTCCCTCTCTCTGTAATCTAGACTCATCTCCATCCTCTCTTCTCTTCCCTCTCTAATCTAGACTCATCTCCATCCTCTCTTCTCTTCCCTCTCTGTAATCTAGACTCATCTCCATCCTCTCTTCTCTTCCTTGTCTGTAATCTAGACTCATCTCCATCCTCTCTTCTCTTCCTTGTCTGTAATCTAGACTCATCTCCATCCTCTCTTCTCTTCCCTCTCTGTAATCTAGACTCATCTCCATCTGCTCTTCTCTTCCCTCTCGGTAATCTAGACTCATCTCCATCCGCTCTTCTCTTCCCTCTCTGTAATCTAGACTCATCTCCATCCGCTCTTCTCTTCCCTCTCTGTAATCTAGACTCACCTCCATCCTCTCTTCTCTTCCCTCTCTCTGTAATCTAGACTCATCTCCATCCTCTCTTCTCTTCCCTCTCTAATCTAGACTCATCTCCATCCTCTCTTCTCTTCCCTCTCTGTAATCTAGACTCATCTCCATCCGCTCTTCTCTTCCCTCTCTGTAATCTAGACTCATCTCCATCCGCTCTTCTCTTCCCTCTCTGTAATCTAGACTCATCTCCATCCTCTCTTCTCTTCCCTCTCTCTGTAATCTAGACTCATCTCCATCCGCTCTTCTCTTCCCTCTCTGTAATCTAGACTCATCTCCATCCTCTCTTCTCTTCCTTGTCTGTAATCTAGACTCATCTCCATCCGCTCTTCTCTTCCCTCTCTCTGTAATCTAGACTCATCTCCATCCTCTCTTCTCTTCCCTCTCTGTAATCTAGACTCATCTCCATCCTCTCTTCTCTTCCCTCTCTAATCTAGACTCATCTCCATCCGCTCTTCTCTTCCCTCTCTGTAATCTAGACTCATCTCCATCCTCTCTTCTCTTCCCTCTCTGTGTAATGTAGACTCATCTCCATCCGCTCTTCTCTTCCCTCTGTGTAATCTAGACTCATCTCCATCCGCTCTTCTCTTCCCTCTCTGTAATCTAGACTCATCTCCATCCTCTCTTCTCTTCCCTCTCTGTAATCTAGACTCATCTCCATCCGCTCTTCTCTTCCCTCTCTGTAATCTAGACTCATCTCCATCCTCTCTTCTCTTCCTTGTCTGTAATCTAGACTCATCTCCATCCGCTCTTCTCTTCCCTCTCTGTAATCTAGACTCATCTCCATCCGCTCTTCTCTTCCCTCTGTAATCTAGACTCATCTCCATCCTCTCTTCTCTTCCCTCTCTGTAATCTAGACTCATCTCCATCCTCTCTTCTCTTCCCTCTCTCTGTAATCTAGACTCATCTCCATCCGCTCTTCTCTTCCCTCTCTGTAATCTAGACTTATCTCCATCCTCTCTTCTCTTCCCTCTCTGTAATCTAGACTCATCTCCATCCTCTCTTCTCTTCCCTCTCTGTAATCTAGACTCATCTCCATCTGCTCTTCTCTTCCCTCTCTGTAATCTAGACTTATCTCCATCCTCTCTTCTCTTCCCTCTCTGTAATCTAGACTCATCTCCATCCGCTCTTCTCTTCCCTCTCTGTAATCTAGACTTATCTCCATCCTCTCTTCTCTTCCCTCTCTGTAATCTAGACTCATCTCCATCCTCTCTTCTCTTCCCTCTCTGTAATCTAGACTCATCTCCATCTGCTCTTCTCTTCCCTCTCTGTAATCTAGACTTATCTCCATCCTCTCTTCTCTTCCCTCTCTGTAATCTAGACTCATCTCCATCCTCTCTTCTCTTCCCTCTCTGTAATCTAGACTCATCTCCATCTGCTCTTCTCTTCCCTCTCTGTAATCTAGACTCATCTCCATCCGCTCTTCTCTTCCCTCTCTGTAATCTAGACTCATCTCCATCCGCTCTTCTCTTCCCTCTCTCTGTAATCTAGACTCATCTCCATCCTCTCTTCTCTTCCCTCTCTGTAATCTAGACTCATCTCCATCCGCTCTTCTCTTCCCTCTCTGTAATCTAGACTCCTCTCCATCCTCTCTTCTCTTCCCTCTCTGTGTAATGTAGACTCATCTCCATCCGCTCTTCTCTTCCCTCTGTGTAATCTAGACTCATCTCCATCCGCTCTTCTCTTCCCTCTCTCTGTAATCTAGACTCATCTCCATCCGCTCTTCTCTTCCCTCTCTGTAATCTAGACTCATCTCCATCCTCTCTTCTCTTCCCTCTCTGTAATCTAGACTCATCTCCATCCGCTCTTCTCTTCCCTCTCTGTAATCTAGACTCATCTCCATCCTCTCTTCTCTTCCTTGTCTGTAATCTAGACTCATCTCCATCCGCTCTTCTCTTCCCTCTCTCTGTAATCTAGACTCATCTCCATCCGCTCTTCTCTTCCCTCTCTGTAATCTAGACTCATCTCCATCCTCTCTTCTCTTCCTTGTCTGTAATCTAGACTCATCTCCATCCGCTCTTCTCTTCCCTCTCTCTGTAATCTAGACTCATCTCCATCCTCTCTTCTCTTCCCTCTCTCTGTAATCTAGACTCATCTCCATCCTCTCTTCTCTTCCCTCTCTGTAATCTAGACTCATCTCCATCCTCTCTTCTCTTCCCTCTCTGTAATCTAGACTCATCTCCATCCTCTCTTCTCTTCCCTCTCTGTAATCTAGACTCATCTCCATCCTCTCTTCTCTTCCCTCTCTGTAATCTAGACTCATCTCCATCCTCTCTTCTCTTCCTTGTCTGTAATCTAGACTCATCTCCATCCTCTCTTCTCTTCCTTGTCTGTAATCTAGACTCATCTCCATCCGCTCTTCTCTTCCCTCTGTAATCTAGACTCATCTCCATCCTCTCTTCTCTTCCCTCTCTGTAATCTAGACTCATCTCCATCCTCTCTTCTCTTCCCTCTCTCTGTAATCTAGACTCATCTCCATCCTCTCTTCTCTTCCCTCTCTGTAATCTAGACTCATCTCCATCCTCTCTTCTCTTCCCTCTCTCTGTAATCTAAACTCATCTCCATCCTCTCTTCTCTTCCCTCTCTGTAATCTAGACTCATCTCCATCCTCTCTTCTCTTCCTTGTCTGTAATCTAGACTCATCTCCATCCTCTCTTCTCTTCCCTCTCTGTAATCTAGACTCATCTCCATCCGCTCTTCTCTTCCCTCTCTGTAATCTAGACTCATCTCCATCCGCTCTTCTCTTCCCTCTCTGTAATCTAGACTCATCTCCATCCGCTCTTCTCTTCCCTCTCTGTAATCTAGACTCATCTCCATCCGCTCTTCTCTTCCCTCTCTCTGTAATCTAGACTCATCTCCATCCTCTCTTCTCTTCCCTCTCTGTAATCTAGACTCATCTCCATCCGCTCTTCTCTTCCCTCTCTGTAATCTAGACTCATCTCCATCCGCTCTTCTCTTCCCTCTCTCTGTAATCTAGACTCATCTCCATCCTCTCTTCTCTTCCCTCTCTCTGTAATCTAGACTCATCTCCATCCTCTCTTCTCTTCCCTCTCTAATCTAGACTCATCTCCATCCTCTCTTCTCTTCCCTCTCTGTAATCTAGACTCATCTCCATCCGCTCTTCTCTTCCCTCTCTCTGTAATCTAAACTCATCTCCATCCTCTCTTCTCTTCCCTCTCTGTAATCTAGACTCATCTCCATCCTCTCTTCTCTTCCCTCTCTGTAATCTAGACTCATCTCCATCCTCTCTTCTCTTCCCTCTCTGTAATCTAGACTCATCTCCATCCTCTCTTCTCTTCCCTCTCTCTGTAATCTAGACTCATCTCCATCCTCTCCTCTCTTCCCTCTCTGTAATCTAGACTCATCTCCATCCTCTCTTCTCTTCCTTGTCTGTAATCTAGACTCATCTCCATCCGCTCTTCTCTTCCCTCTCTGTAATCTAGACTCATCTCCATCCGCTCTTCTCTTCCCTCTCTCTGTAATCTAGACTCATCTCCATCCTCTCTTCTCTTCCCTTGTCTGTAATCTAGACTCATCTCCATCCTCTCTTCTCTTCCCTCTCTCTGTAATCTAGACTCATCTCCATCCTCTCTTCTCTTCCCTCTCTCTGTAATCTAGACTCATCTCCATCCTCTCTTCTCTTCCCTCTCTCTGTAATCTAGACTCATCTCCATCCTCTCTTCTCTTCCCTCTCTCTGTAATCTAGACTCATCTCCATCCGCTCTTCTCTTCCCTCTCTGTAATCTAGACTCATCTCCATCCTCTCTTCTCTTCCTTGTCTGTAATCTAGACTCATCTCCATCCTCTCTTCTCTTCCCTCTCTAATCTAGACTCATCTCCATCCTCTCTTCTCTTCCCTCTGTGTAATCTAGACTCATCTCCATCCGCTCTTCTCTTCCCTCTCTGTAATCTAGACTCATCTCCATCCGCTCTTCTCTTCCCTCTCTCTGTAATCTAGACTCATCTCCATCCGCTCTTCTCTTCCCTCTCTCTGTAATCTAGACTCATCTCCATCCGCTCTTCTCTTCCCTCTCTGTAATCTAGACTCATCTCCATCCTCTCTTCTTTTCCCTCTCTGTAATCTAGACTCATCTCCATCCGCTCTTCTCTTCCCTCTCTGTAATCTAGACTCATCTCCATCCGCTCTTCTCTTCCCTCTCTCTGTAATCTAGACTCATCTCCATCCGCTCTTCTCTTCCCTCTCTCTGTAATCTAGACTCATCTCCATCCGCTCTTCTCTTCCCTCTCTCTGTAATCTAGACTCATCTCCATCCTCTCTTCTCTTCCCTCTCTGTAATCTAGACTCATCTCCATCCTCTCTTCTCTTCCCTCTCTCTGTAATCTAGACTCATCTCCATCCTCTCTTCTCTTCCCTCTCTCTGTAATCTAGACTCATCTCCATCCGCTCTTCTCTTCCCTCTCTCTGTAATCTAGACTCATCTCCATCCGCTCTTCTCTTCCCTCTGCTGTAATCTAGACTCATCTCCATCCTCTCTTCTCTTCCCTCTCTGTAATCTAGACTCATCTCCATCCTCTCTTCTCTTCCCTCTGTAATCTAGACTCATCTCCATCCTCTCTTCTCTTCCCTCTGTAATCTAGACTCATCTCCATCCTCTCTTCTCTTCCCTCTGTGTAATCTAGACTCATCTCCATCCTCTCTTCTCTTCCCTCTCTCTGTAATCTAGACTCATCTCCATCCGCTCTTCTCTTCCCTCTCTCGTAATCTAGACTCATCTCCATCCTCTCTTCTCTTCCCTCTCTCTGTAATCTAGACTCATCTCCATCCGCTCTTCTCTTCCCTCTCTGTAATCTAGACTCATCTCCATCCGCTCTTCTCTTCCCTCTCTGTAATCTAGACTCATCTCCATCCTCTCTTCTCTTCCCTCTGTAATCTAGACTCATCTCCATCCTCTCTTCTCTTCCCTCTCTGTAATCTAGACTCATCTCCATCCTCTCTTCTCTTCCCTCTCTGTAATCTAGACTCATCTCCATCCTCTCTTCTCTTCCCTCTCTGTAATCTAGACTCATCTCCATCCTCTCTTCTCTTCCCTCTCTGTAATCTAGACTCATCTCCATCCTCTCTTCTCTTCCCTCTTCTGTAATCTAGACTCATCTCCATCCTCTCTTCTCTTCCCTCTCTGTAATCTAGACTCATCTCCATCCTCTCTTCTCTTCCCTCTCTCTGTAATCTAGACTCATCTCCATCCTCTCTTCTCTTCCCTCTCTGTAATCTAGACTCATCTCCATCCTCTCTTCTCTTCCCTCTGTAATCTAGACTCATCTCCATCCTCTCTTCTCTTCCCTCTCTGTAATCTAGACTCATCTCCATCCGCTCTTCTCTTCCCTCTCTGTAATCTAGACTCATCTCCATCCTCTCTTCTCTTCCCTCTCTCTGTAATCTAGACTCATCTCCATCCGCTCTTCTCTTCCCTCTCTGTAATCTAGACTCATCTCCATCCTCTCTTCTCTTCCCTCTCTCTGTAATCTAGACTCATCTCCATCCTCTCTTCTCTTCCCTCTCTCTGTAATCTAGACTCATCTCCATCCTCTCTTCTCTTCCCTCTCTGTAATCTAGACTCATCTCCATCCTCTCTTCTCTTCCCTCTCTGTAATCTAGACTCATCTCCATCCTCTCTTCTCTTCCCTCTCTGTAATCTAGACTCATCTCCATCCTCTCTTCTCTTCCTCGTCTGTAATCTAGACTCATCTCCATCCTCTCTTCTCTTCCCTCTCTGTAATCTAGACTCATCTCCATCCGCTCTTCTCTTCCCTCTCTGTAATCTAGACTCATCTCCATCCTCTCTTCTCTTCCCTCTCTGTATCTAGACTCATCTCCATCCGCTCTTCTCTTCCCTCTCTCTGTAATCTAGACTCATCTCCATCCTCTCTTCTCTTCCCTCTCTCTGTAATCTAGACTCATCTCCATCCGCTCTTCTCTTCCCTCTTCTGTAATCTAGACTCATCTCCATCCTCTCTTCTCTTCCCTCTCTTGTAATCTAGACTCATCTCCATCCTCTCTTCTCTTCCCTCTCTGTAATCTAGACTCATCTCCATCCTCTCTTCTCTTCCTCTGTAATCTAGACTCATCTCCATCCGCTCTTCTCTTCCCTCTGTAATCTAGACTCATCTCCATCCTCTCTTCTCTTCCCTCTCTGTAATCTAGACTCATCTCCATCCTCTCTTCTCTTCCCTCTGTAATCTAGACTCATCTCCATCCTCTCTCTCTTCCCTCTCTGTAATCTAGACTCATCTCCATCCTCTCTTCTCTTCCCTCTCTGTAATCTAGACTCATCTCCATCCGCTCTTCTCTTCCCTCTCTGTAATCTAGACTCATCTCCATCCGCTCTTCTCTTCCCTCTCTGTAATCTAGACTCATCTCCATCCTCTCTTCTCTTCCCTCTCTGTAATCTAGACTCATCTCCATCCTCTCTTCTCTTCCCTCTCTGTAATCTAGACTCATCTCCATCCTCTCTCTCTTCCCTCTGTAATCTAGACTCATCTCCATCCTCTCTTCTCTTCCTTCTGTAATCTAGACTCATCTCCATCCTCTCCTCTCTTCCCTCTCTGTAATCTAGACTCATCTCCATCCTCTCTTCTCTTCCCTCTCTGTAATCTAGACTCATCTCCATCCTCTCCTCTCTTCCCTCTCTGTAATCTAGACTCATCTCCATCCTCTCCTCTCTTCCCTCTCTGTAATCTAGACTCATCTCCCATCCTCTCTTCTCTTCCCTCTCTGTAATCTAGACTCATCTCCATCCTCTCTTCTCTTCCCTCTCTGTAATCTAGACTCATCTCCATCCTCTCTCTCTTCCCTCTCTGTAATCTAGACTCATCTCCATCCTCTCTCTCTTCCTCTCTGTAATCTAGACTCATCTCATTCCTCTCTTCTCTTCCCTCTGTAATCTAGACTCATCTCCATCCTCTCTTCTCTTCCCTCTGTAATCTAGACTCATCTCCATCCTCCTCTTTCCCTCTTCCCTCTGTAATCTAGACTCATCTCCATCCTCTCCTCTCTTCCCTCTGTAATCTAGACT
>JBBHAA010003748.1:0-28569 GCA_037953035.1 Aquarana catesbeiana
TAATTCTGTGTTTTTTTTTTTTTTTTTTTTTTTACTTTTCCCCACAAATAGAGCTTTCTTTTGGTGGTATTTGATCACCTCTGCATTTTTTTTAAATTTTTTTTTTTTTTTTTTTTTTGTGCTATAAACGAGACAATTTTGCTATAAAAAAACAATATTTTTTACTTTCTGCTATAATGCACATCTAATAAAAAAGGAGAAAAATCTAATTTCTTCATCAATTTAGGCCAATATGTATTCTGCTACATGTTTTTGGTAAAAAAAAAAAAAAAAAATTCCAATAAGTATATTGATTGGTTTGCGCAAAAGTTATTGCGTCTACAAACTATGGGATATTTTTATGGCATTTTCTAACAGAACGTCAGTCTGCCTTGTTTACACAGGCAGGCCACCGTTCTGCCTCTCTCGGGAGAGAACGCCAGGTGCGGGCGAACATCGGCTCCGCCGGACCCGCTGATTGGCTCCCATTGCGTCCTATCGGAGCGGGTCTCCGGGGGCGCATGCCCCAGACCCGTAAGAAGCCGCAACGTACAGGTATGTTTCTCTCGGCCGCCCTGCCGCAGTAAATGTGTGGTGGGTGGTCCGGAACTGGCTAATCTAAAATGGACTTCGTCTCCTGGAGAACTAGATAAGTAAAAAAGAAAAGTTGCTCACTTGGCACAACAGCCATTCATAAAATGTCTTTTTTATTCTTTTTTTTCTTTCCTTCTCTAAGGAATACAAGGCAGTCTCTGACTGGTTGAGGTGAAGAGGAGTTGCTGTGGCTTGGTGATCGTCACCTTGTCCAATCAGAGAATGCCTTGCATTCATTGGTAAAAAAAAAAATAAAAAAAAGTGTCAAGCGAGCGCCCCCCTGTGGTCAGCACAGGACCTGGAAGCTTGCAGCTATCGCCGGCTACTCCAGTGATTGTCGGCTCTCCCAGGGGCCCCTCAGGTATGAGATATACAGACTTACATTGTGCCAAGCTGGGCCAGTAGAACTATAGAATACACGTCATACCTGGAGGTCAGATTTGGGCTTTTACTGACTGAAGCAGCTTCTAGGGCTTGTTTACAATTGCGTCAAGGACTGCTTCTCCTCTGAAATGCAATCCATTCTCAGATCGCTTTTCAGAGGTGTTTGACAGGTAGGTGAGGATGTGATCTGTGGCTTCCTTCCCCCAAATGCTGCACCATAGCAGCGCAATCTCATTCACTTTAATGGGTTGTGTTCGGCGAGTGGTTTTGCTTGCTGAACGCAATGTGGTATAAATTCTGCCCCAGCTGTGAAGCAAAGAAACATGTTATACCTGCCTGCTGTGTGCAACGATATTGTACAGAAAGGTCCCTTACCTCCTCTCCTGGCAGTCTTCAAGTGGCACCGTCTGCTCCTCCCTCCTCCAGGTGCGGCCTCAGCAAGCCGGGTGCTCAGGAGGCAGCCAAGCTATGTGCATCCATAGACCCACGCTGCGCCAGTATGCCACGCTCCCCCACTCCCTCCTCACAGGTGTTTGACTGACAGCAGCAGGAGCCAATGGAGTGTCTTCTGTGAAAGGAGGAAGGGAATGGAGAGGAGGTGACAGGAGTCAGGCAAGTGTTTAGGGATGCGGGTGGGTAGAACATGTAGTGGGGCATTTTTTACTTTAATACAATGTATTGGGGTAAAAAAAAAACTTGTGTCTTTAGAACCACTTTTTTAACCGGTTCCCGCCCAGCCTATTGTAAAATGACAGCTGGGCGGGACGTCAGTCTTGCCTCCCGGTCGGTGCCGCCTCACCAGTGCCCCCCTGGGTCGGTGCCGCCTCACCAGTGCCCCCCTGGGTCGGTGCCGCCTCACCAGTGCCCCCCTGGGTCGGTGCCGCCTCACCAGTGCCCCCCTGGGTCGGTGCCGCCTCACCAGTGCCCCCCCCGGTCGGTGCTGCCTCACCAGTGCCCCCCCCCGGTCGGTGCTGCCTCACCAGTGCCCCCCCCGGTCGGTGCTGCCTCACCAGTGCCCCCCCCGGTCGGTGCTGCCTCACCAGTGCCCCCCCCGGTCGGTGCTGCCTCACCAGTGCCCCCCCCCCCGGTCGGTGCTGCCTCACCAGTGCCCCCCCCCCGGTCGGTGCTGCCTCACCAGTGCCCCCCCCCCCGGTCGGTGCTGCCTCACCAGTGCCCCCCCCCCCGGTCGGTGCTGCCTCACCAGTGCCCCCCCCCCCCCGGTCGGTGCTGCCTCACCAGTGCCCCCCCCCCGGTCGGTGCTGCCTCACCAGTGCCCCCCCCCCGGTCGGTGCTGCCTCACCAGTGCCCCCCCCCCGGTCGGTGCTGCCTCACCAGTGCCCCCCCCCCGGTCGGTGCTGCCTCACCAGTGCCCCCCCCCCGGTCGGTGCTGCCTCACCAGTGCCCCCCCCCGGTCGGTGCTGCCTCACCAGTGCCCCCCCCCCGGTCGGTGCTGCCTCACCAGTGCCCCCCCCCGGTCGGTGCTGCCTCACCAGTGCCCCCCCCCGGTCGGTGCTGCCTCACCAGTGCCCCCCCCGGTCGGTGCTGCCTCACCAGTGCCCCCCCCCGGTCGGTGCTGCCTCACCAGTGCCCCCCCCCGGTCGGTGCTGCCTCACCAGTGCCCCCCCCCCGGTCGGTGCTGCCTCACCAGTGCCCCCCCCCGGTCGGTGCTGCCTCACCAGTGCCCCCCCCCGGTCGGTGCTGCCTCACCAGTGCCCCCCCCCCCGTCGGTGCTGCCTCACCAGTGCCCCCCCCCGGTCGGTGCTGCCTCACCAGTGCCCCCCCCGGTCGGTGCTGCCTCACCAGTGCCCCCCCCCGGTCGGTGCTGCCTCACCAGTGCCCCCCCCCGGTCGGTGCTGCCTCACCAGTGCCCCCCCCCCCGTCGGTGCTGCCTCACCAGTGCCCCCCCCCGGTCGGTGCTGCCTCACCAGTGCCCCCCCCCCGGTCGGTGCTGCCTCACCAGTGCCCCCCCCCCCGGTCGGTGCTGCCTCACCAGTGCCCCCCCCCGGTCGGTGCTGCCTCACCAGTGCCCCCCCCCGGTCGGTGCTGCCTCACCAGTGCCCCCCCCCGGTCGGTGCTGCCTCACCAGTGCCCCCCCCCGGTCGGTGCTGCCTCACCAGTGCCCCCCCCCGGTCGGTGCTGCCTCACCAGTGCCCCCCCCCCGGTCGGTGCTGCCTCACCAGTGCCCCCCGGTCGGTGCTATCCATTCAGTGCAGTTCGGTCTATGCTATCCGGACGGTGCCGCCTCACCAGTGCCGTCCGGTCAGTGCCGCTCCCTCAGGCTGGCCGGGACCTCGCTTGCCCTGAGAGGACATCAGTCTTGCCCCCCCCCCCAGTCACTGCCGCCTCACCAGTGCCGTTCGGTCGATGCTGACGCCTCTACCAGTGCCCCCCAGTTGGTGCCGCCTCACCAGTGCCCCCAGGTCGATGCTATCCAGTCAGTGCCGTTCGGTCTATGCTAGCTGGTCGGTGCCGCCTCACCAGTGCCGTCCAGTTGGTGCCGCTTTCTTAGTGCAGCCTCACCAGTCCATACCCCCTCCCCCCCCCCCCCCCCGGTCAGTGCTGCTCCGTCAGTGCCACCTCAACAGTCCCGAAGCAAATTACTTATTTGCGATATTTTTTTAACATAAACTTTTTTTGTTTAGAAAAAGATAAAAAAAAAAAACAATGTCAGCCTCAAAAAATGATAAAGGTTTCATATTGGTGCAGTGTTGAATGACCGCGCAATTTGTTGTTCAAAATGTGACAACGCTGAAAATTGGCCTGGGCAGGAAGGGGGGTATAAGTGTCCAGTATTGGGGTTGTTAAGGAGGAGCGGATGGGGGGGGGGGAGGAATTGGCACAGCTGCATTTTTTTTTTTTTTTTACCCCCCCCAAAACAGAGGAGCCCGTGCATCGTTATTCCTTCACTTTGATTAGCTAAGAGGGAGATTCTGCTTCCTGGGAAGGGAGTGGATTAATGAGAATCCCTATTTGGCGTATTTGATGCAGTGATCTCTGGGCCGGTATTATCGGTTCCCGCACATTGCCGGGCGCCCTACTTTACATAAGATAATAGCTTCAGTGCTTGTCGGGATGGTGATAAATGGGTCAGATACTTTCATACATACGGCTCAGGCTTGGCAGAGGCAGATTCTGGGTTCAGTTTAATTGTTCCTGTGGAGTGGAGTTAATTTTCGGTGAGCCGTGCGTTTTTCTCCCAGTATACAGCATTGTGTGACTCTGACAGTCTGCGTTTCATCTCTTTGACCCAGATGAGTATGTGAATCCATCACAACTAAAACATCACGTATTTATCATCTCATGTCGTATTCTTCATTCTGGTTCTTCAGTTTGTAGTCCTGAAGGTGCTCCATTCTGTTTACGTGACTCTGACTATAGAAGGGGGGGGGGGGACAGGAGTGTTGAGGCACATTCTCATTGTTCTTGACATGATGGATGGAGTACCACCCGCTATGCATAGAGCATCAAGGGAAGATGATAGATTCCTTAGGACGTAACACGTCGGGAGGAGCCTGTGCATGCCAATACATTAGTCCATCCATCAACACTGCCGTGATTTGCCACCTCCACGTTAGGTGCTGACACAGGAGCAGGTGAGAGATGCAAGGCAGGGGGTTTAAATTAAACCTCTCTGTCTTCATTATATACCTTACTTTAACCGCTTGCTTACCGGACAATTATACCCCCTTCCTGCCCAGGCCAATTTTCAGCTGTCACACTTTGAATGACAATTGCGCGGTCATGCTACACTGTAACCATATGACATTTTATCATCTTTTTTTTTTTTTTCACACAAATAGAGCTTTTTTTTTAATAAAAACCTTTTTCATAGTTTGTTAAAATTAGCAAACTGGTAATTTTTCGGCGGCACTGATGGGCGGGCACTGATGGGCGGGCACTGATGGGCGGGCACTGATGGGCAGGCACTGATGGGCAGGCACTGATGGGCAGGCACTGATGGGCAGGCACTGATGATTGGGCACTGATGGGCAGGCACTGATGATTGGGCACTGATGGGCAGGCACTGATGATTGGGCACTGATGGGCAGGCACTGATGATTGGGCACTGATGGGCAGGCACTGATGATTGGGCACTGATGGGCAGGCACTGATGGGCAGGCACTGATGATTGGGCTCTGATGGGCAGGCACTGATGATTGGGCTCTGATGGGCAGGCACTGATGATTGGGCAGGCACTGATGGGCAGGCACTGATGGGCAGGCACTGATGATTGGGCACTGATGGGCAGGCACTGATGGGCAGGCACTGATGGGCAGGCACTGATGATTGGGCACTGATGATTGGGCACTGATGATTGGGCACTGATGATTGGGCACTGATGATTGGGCACTGATGGGCAGGCACTGATGGGCAGGCACTGATGGGCAGGCACTGATGGGCAGGCACTGATGATTGGGCACTGATGGGCAGGCACTGATGATTGGGCACTGATGGGCAGGCACTGATGATTGGGCACTGATGGGCAGGCACTGATGATTGGGCACTGATGATTGGGCACTGATGATTGGGCACTGATGATTGGGCACTGATGATTGGGCACTGATGATTGGGCACTGATGGGCAGGCACTGATGGGCAGGCACTGATGGGCAGGCACTGATGATTGGGCTCTGATGGGCAGGCACTGATGGGCAGGCACTGATGGGCAGGCACTGATGGGCAGGCACTGATGGGCAGGCACTGATGGGCAGGCACTGATGATTGGGCACTGATGATTGGGCACTGATGATTGGGCACTGATGATTGGGCACTGATGGGCAGGCACTGATGGGCAGGCACTGATGGGCAGGCACTGATGGGCAGGCACTGATGATTGGGCACTGATGGGCAGGCACTGATGATTGGGCACTGATGGGCAGGCACTGATGATTGGGCACTGATGGGCAGGCACTGATGGGCAGGCACTGATGATTGGGCACTGATGGGCAGGCACTGATGATTGGGCACTGATGGGCAGGCACTGATGGGCAGGCACTGATGGGCAGGCACTGATGGGCAGGCACTGATGGGCAGGCACTGATGGGCAGGCACTGATGATTGGGCACTGATGGGCAGGCACTGATGATTGGGCACTGATGGGCAGGCACTGATGATTGGGCACTGATGGGCAGGCACTGATGGGCAGGCACTGATGATTGGGCACTGATGGGCAGGCACTGATGATTGGGCACTGATGGGCAGGCACTGATGGGCAGGCACTGATGATTGGGCTCTGATGGGCAGGCACTGATGATTGGGCTCTGATGGGCAGGCACTGATGATTGGGCAGGCACTGATGGGCAGGCACTGATGGGCAGGCACTGATGGGCAGGCACTGATGGGCAGGCACTGATGGGCAGGCACTGATGATTGGGCACTGATGATTGGGCACTGATGATTGGGCACTGATGATTGGGCACTGATGATTGGGCACTGATGATTGGGCACTGATGGGCAGGCACTGATGGGCAGGCACTGATGGGCAGGCACTGATGGGCAGGCACTGATGGGCAGGCACTGATGATTGGGCACTGATGGGCAGGCACTGATGATTGGGCACTGATGGGCAGGCACTGATGATTGGGCACTGATGGGCAGGCACTGATGATTGGGCACTGATGGGCAGGCACTGATGATTGGGCACTGATGGGCAGGCACTGATGATTGGGCACTGATGGGCAGGCACTGATGGGCAGGCACTGATGATTGGGCTCTGATGGGCAGGCACTGATGATTGGGCTCTGATGGGCAGGCACTGATGATTGGGCAGGCACTGATGGGCAGGCACTGATGGGCAGGCACTGATGGGCAGGCACTGATGGGCAGGCACTGATGGGCAGGCACTGATGGGCAGGCACTGATGATTGGGCACTGATGATTGGGCACTGATGATTGGGCACTGATGATTGGGCACTGATGATTGGGCACTGATGGGCAGGCACTGATGGGCAGGCACTGATGGGCAGGCACTGATGGGCAGGCACTGATGATTGGGCACTGATGGGCAGGCACTGATGATTGGGCACTGATGGGCAGGCACTGATGATTGGGCTCTGATGGGCAGGCACTGATGATTGGGCAGGCACTGATGATTGGGCAGGCACTGATGGGCAGGCACTGATGGGCAGGCACTGATGGGCAGGCACTGATGGGCAGGCACTGATGATTGGGCACTGATGATTGGGCACTGATGATTGGGCACTGATGATTGGGCACTGATGGGCAGGCACTGATGGGCAGGCACTGATGGGCAGGCACTGATGGGCAGGCACTGATGGGCAGGCACTGATGGGCAGGCACTGATGGGCAGGCACTGATGGGCAGGCTCTGATGGGCAGGCACTGATGATTGGGCTCTGATGGGCAGGCACTGATGGGCAGGCACTGATGGGCAGGCACTGATGGGCAGGCACTGATGATTGGGCACTGATGATTGGGCACTGATGATTGGGCACTGATGATTGGGCACTGATGATTGGGCACTGATGGGCAGGCACTGATGATTGGGCACTGATGATTGGGCACTGATGGGCAGGCACTGATGGGCAGGCACTGATGGGCAGGCACTGATGGGCAGGCACTGATGGGCAGGCACTGATGGGCAGGCACTGATGGGCAGGCTCTGATGGGCAGGCTCTGATGATTGGGCTCTGATGGGCAGGCACTGATGGGCAGGCACTGATGGGCAGGCACTGATGGGCAGGCACTGATGGGCAGGCACTGATGGGCAGGCACTGATGATTGGGCACTGATGATTGGGCACTGATGATTGGGCACTGATGGGCAGGCACTGATGGGCAGGCACTGATGGGCAGGCACTGATGATTGGGCACTGATGATTGGGCACTGATGGGCAGGCACTGATGATTGGGCACTGATGATTGGGCACTGATGGGCAGGCACTGATGATTGGGCACTGATGATTGGGCACTGATGGGCAGGCACTGATGGGCAGGCACTGATGATTGGGCACTGATGATTGGGCACTGATGATTGGGCACTGATGATTGGGCACTGATGGGCAGGCACTGATGGGCAGGCACTGATGGGCAGGCACTGATGGGCAGGCACTGATGGGCAGGCACTGATGGGCAGGCACTGATGGGCAGGCACTGATGGGCAGGCTCTGATGGGCAGGCACTGATGATTGGGCTCTGATGGGCAGGCACTGATGGGCAGGCACTGATGGGCAGGCACTGATGGGCAGGCACTGATGGGCAGGCACTGATGATTGGGCACTGATGATTGGGCACTGATGATTGGGCACTGATGATTGGGCACTGATGATTGGGCACTGATGATTGGGCACTGATGGGCAGGCACTGATGATTGGGCACTGATGATTGGGCACTGATGGGCAGGCACTGATGGGCAGGCACTGATGGGCAGGCACTGATGGGCAGGCACTGATGGGCAGGCACTGATGGGCAGGCACTGATGGGCAGGCACTGATGGGCAGGCACTGATGGGCAGGCACTGATGGGCAGGCACTGATGGGCAGGCTCTGATGGGCAGGCTCTGATGATTGGGCTCTGATGGGCAGGCACTGATGGGCAGGCACTGATGGGCAGGCACTGATGGGCAGGCACTGATGGGCAGGCACTGATGATTGGGCACTGATGATTGGGCACTGATGATTGGGCACTGATGGGCAGGCACTGATGGGCAGGCACTGATGATTGGGCACTGATGGGCAGGCACTGATGATTGGGCACTGATGATTGGGCACTGATGGGCAGGCACTGATGATTGGGCACTGATGATTGGGCACTGATGGGCAGGCACTGATGATTGGGCACTGATGGGCAGGCACTGATGATTGGGCACTGATGATTGGGCACTGATGATTGGGCACTGATGATTGGGCACTGATGATTGGGCACTGATGATTGGGCACTGATGATTGGGCACTGATGGGCAGGCACTGATGGGCAGGCACTGATGGGCAGGCACTGATGATTGGGCACTGATGATTGGGCACTGATGGGCAGGCACTGATGGGCAGGCACTGATGGGCAGGCACTGATGGGCAGGCACTGATGGGCAGGCACTGATGATTGGGCACTGATGGGCAGGCACTGATGATTGGGCACTGATGGGCAGGCACTGATGATTGGGCACTGATGGGCAGGCACTGATGATTGGGCTCTGATGGGTAGGCACTGATGATTGGGCAGGCACTGATGGGCAGGCACTGATGATTGGGCAGGCACTGATGGGCAGGCACTGATGATTGGGCTCTGATGGGCAGGCACTGATGATTGGGCTCTGATGGGCAGGCACTGATGATTGGGCTCTGCTGGGCAGGCACTGATGATTGGGCTCTGCTGGGCAGGCACTGTGGAGGGGGGGGCTCTGCTGGGCAGGCACTGTGGAGGGGGGGGCTCTGCTGGGCAGGCACTGTGGAGGGGGGGGCTCTGCTGGGCAGGCACTGTGGAGGGGGGGGCTCTGCTGGGCAGGCACTGTGGAGGGGGGGCTCTGCTGGGCAGGCACTGGTTTGCAAAGATTAGCTGCACTGATGGATACTGTGTGTGAAGAGATGTCCTTGTAACAGAAGCCGGTTTGCCTGACAGCTGATCACGTGATAAAGGGCCGTGATTGGATTGGCCCTTTACCCTGTTCTGTGATGAGCCATGTCCGAAGGACAACGATCAGTGTGTTTAACCACTTGCGGACTGCCCACAATGTACTGTGGATGGGCGGCCTGCACAGGCAAAGTGATGTACCCGTGCGTCGCTACCTGTTTCCGAGTTTAGGGCATGCGCATAGCCCTCCCCGATGGCACCCGCTGGGATTGTTGTGTTGGCAAGTCCCGGCCAATGTTTCATGGCTGGGACCTGCTGATCAGCTGTGTCCAATCACAGCCCAGAGCTCTGTGTTGACCTCTGTACAGAGGAAGTGATCTCTGTTTTTCATCCTTGCAAAGCAGAGATGAGAAACTTTGAGATCTAGTAGTAAAAAGCAGCACACGTTACACATAGTTGGGCAGATGTTTTAAAGGGGTTATAAATGTAAATAATATAAAAAAAAATAACAAACCATATCTATACTTGTCTACTCTGGGCAATGGAATCGCACATAGCGAACGGGAACCTCCACTTTTCGGGTCCTCTGCTGGCTCTCCTGGCCCCTCCTCTCTGCCCAGTGCCCCCATGAGTAGCCAATTCCCATTGGGGGCACTCGTGCGTGCGTCCGAGTCCCTCTGCTGCGTCCATTGTCCATCGTTTAGCAAATAATGAACGCAGTGGTGATCAAACACCACCACAATGAAACTCTATTTGTGTGCAAAAAAAAGATATAAATTTAATTTGGGTACAGTGCTGCATAGCAAGAAATGGTCTGGTCATGGGGGGGGTAAAAGCTTCCGGAGCTGACGTGGCTAAACACAGTGGTGTCATCATTTTGGGTTTCTGTGCTTCTCTATGCAATGCAGGCAGATCATGGCTGGTGGGGCCAGCAGGATGGTTTCCTGCAAACATCACAACAGCCCTGTCTCGGTACGCCTCTCAGGAGCCCCCCAAACCCCCCTGTTGGGAGCAGTGGGCTGACTCTTGGGAGGAGCTATGCAAATATGGACACGCATTGATGGGCGGGTGATAGTCTGGAGCAGACTTTCACTACATTTTTTGCCCCAGAGGAACCCTCTTTTTAGCTGGAGGCCCGCTAATTGCATATCCCTGCTATAGCAGAATCACGGCCGGGCGGTTGTCATGGACGTCGTGACAACCTTCAGAGCGGGCCACACGTTCGCGGCCAAGGGGGCGAGCGGCAGTCGGCGGTGTATGTCCCTCAGACACACCGCATCACCGATCTTGGTAAACGGCCTATGATGTAGGCTCTTTACCATGTGATCAGCTGTGTCCAATCATAACTGATCACAGTGTAAATAGGAAGTGGCGGTTATCGGCATTCCTCTCCTCACGCTGACCGCGCATGAGTGGAGAAGAGCCAGTAAGAGGCTTTTCTCAGTGGGGACGTATGATGATCAGTGCAGCTCCATCAGTGATGCCCATTAGTGCCGCCTCATCAGCGCCCAACAGTGAAGGAGAAAAATTACTTATTAACAAAATTGTATAACGGAAACTAAAACTTTTTTTCTCCCCCAACATTTTTGGTCTTTTTTTTATTTGTGTATCAAGAAATAAAAACCCCAGTGGTGATTAAATACCACCAAAAGAAAGCTCTGTCTAAAAAAAAAAAAAAAAAATTATAGAAACGCCATTTGGGTACAGTGTTGTATGACCGCACACTTGTCATTCAAAGCTTAAAATTGGCCTGGGCAGGAAGAGGGTGAAAGTGCCCGGTAGGCAAGTGGTTAAGGACAGCTGAAGGAACTCCTCGCTACCCCTGGAGAAACCTTAGGGAACCATAGTTGAGAATGGCTGGTCTGGAGAATAGGGTGTTCCTAGATGGGCTCTATTGGCATCCCCAGCCCTTCATGGAAGCGGTTTTCCCTGATGGCAGTGGCCTCTTTCAGCGGGATATTGCGCCACGCCACCCTACAAGAATGGTTTGAGATGTTGACTTGGCCTCCAAATACTCCAGATCTCAATCCAAATGAGCAAATGTGGGATGTGCCGGAATAACAAATCTGATCCACAGAGGCCCCACCTCACCTCTTACAGGACTTAACCACTTGCCGACCAGCCGCCATCATTATACTGCGGCAGGTCGGCACGATCCCACGAACCGTCGTAGCTGTACGTCGGTCCCTTTAAGCCAGATAGCAGGCGCGCCTGCTGCACAGTGGGGGTGCCAATGCTCGTGACCGGCGATCGCGGGCAAGAGAGGCAGAACAGGGGTGTGTGTGTGTGTGTGTGTGTGTGTGTGTGTGTGTGTGTGTGTGTGTGTGTGTGTGTGTGTGTGTGTGTGTGTGTGTGTGTGTGTGTGTGTGTGTGTGTAAACGCACAAATCCCAGTTCTGAGAGGAGAGAGAGATCGTGAGTTCCTACAAGCCGGCAACCGCGATCTCTCATCTCCTATAGTAAGTCCCATCCCCCACACAGAACACACAGGCACAGGGAATGCAGTTAACCCCTTGATCGCGCCCCCTAGTGTTAACCCCCTTCCCTGCCAGTGACATTTACACAGTAATCAGCGCTTTTTTATAGCTCTGATCGATGTATAATGGTCAATCGACCCAAAAGTGTGTCCGCCATGTCGCAGTCTTGATAAAAATCGCAGATCGCCGCCATTACTAGTAGAGAGAAAAAAAAAAAAAAGATAATCTAAATGCCATAAATTTATCGCATATTTTGTAGACGCTATAATTTTTGCACAAAACAATACTCTTTTTGCGATTTTTACCAAAAATATGTAGAAGAATATACATCGGCCTAAACTGAGGAAAAAATTCACTTTTTTTTTTTTTTTTTTTTTTTTTTTTAAATGGGGACTATTTATTACAGGCATTTAGGGGTGGGTGGAATACTTGAGTGGCTTTACACTTAATTATAGCAGCATTTAGTGCTTTGCTAACCAGAAATATGGCAAATTTTAGTGTGAGGCCTCATTTACATGTGGTGCCCGGAGCTCTGCGGTCAGTACAGCCGAGAATTCCGGAGGCTGCTGAAAAGTATCTGCACTACATACCTGCCACAGTGGTGTGTATGTGTGCGGTGTTTTTTTTTTTTTTTTTTTTTTACAGATTCTCTTTAACCACCTCAATACCGGGCACTTTCACCCCCCCCCCTCCTTCCCAGCCCAATTTTCAGCTTTCAGCGCTCTCACACTTTCAATGACAATTGCACGGTCATGCTACGCTGTACCCAAATTAAATTTGTATCATTTTGTTCACACAAATAGAGCTTTCTTTTGGTGGTATTTATTCACGACTCTGTTTTTTATTTTTTGCGATATAAGCGAAAAAAGAGCGGAAATTTTGGGAAAAAAAAAACAATATTTTCTTCTTTCTATTTTAAAACAAATCCAATAAAATCAAATTTTGTCATAAATTTAAGCCAAAACATATTCTGCTACATGTTTTTGGTAAAAAAAAAATCCCGTTAGGTGTATAATAATTGGTTCGTGTGATCACGGACACGTGCGCAAATGATCATGTACAGATAATCATTGGGACATGTTATTTTACTGGGACTTATGTGGGGGACATGTGTTTTTACTATGTGGGGACATGTGTTTTGGGGACATGTGTTTTGGGGACACGTGTTTTGGGGACATTGTGTGTTTACTTAGTGTTTGTTTTGTGTTTTTACATTGTGTGGGGTCACTAGACTGGTGATCAGTGAGTAAAAAGCTGTAAAAAACAGCTCATACTCACTGATCACCAGCCGCCTGCAGCGATCCGCTCTCCTCTCCTCAATGACAACTTCCGTGTGAGGAGAGCAGAGCAGATTGCCTAGCAACCGGCTCTGTGTTTACATCACATGACGGCTGTGATTCGACACGGCCGTCATGTGATCAGGAGGGCCAATCGCAGAGCCCTCCTGCCGATCGGAGATGCGCGGTGTCTGGGTGACACGAGCGCATCGGGATCGCGCCGCTGCGCGGGCACGCGTGCGCGATCCCACTCCTTCTGAGGGACGTTCCTGAACGTCCACTCAGGAGAGAGCGCCCACCCGGCCGTATATGTGCAGTGGCCGGGTGGGAAGTGGTTAAATGATATAATTATAGATGACAATTGTGGAAGGACTCATATTTAAAATGTCTCGATAGGGTGTGTGTGTAGTTTATATAGCAGTAAGGTGTTCGTCAGGTTATTGTTAACACTCATTTTTAAGCCGTACATAACACAGCGGTGTGAGACACATCCAGATCAAAGAGCCAGTAAATTAAATTATCGAAGTGTAACTGACCTGAATCTAAATCCAGAGATAAGTGACATTTTAATCCACCACTAGACTGGACTTTCAGGATTTAAAGTGTTCGTTACCCCTAAAATTATTATAATAGCACGTGTCTATAAAGGCTCAACTTGAAGAGTATCCCCCCCCCCCCCCGGGTGATCAACAGTGCATCCGGAAAGTATTCACAGTGCTTCACTTTTTCCACATTTTGTTATGTTACAGCCTCATTCCAAAATGAATTAAATTCATTATTTTCCTCAAAATTCTACAAACATCCCCCATAATGGCAACATGAAAGAACAATGTTAGTTTGAATTCTTTGCATATTTATTAAAAATAAAAAAAATCCCATGTACACAAGCATCACAGGCTCCTCCCATGTACACAAGCATCACAGGCTCCTCCCATGTACACAAGCATCACAGGCTCCTCCCATGAATACAAGCATCACGGGCTCCTCCCATGTACACAAGTATCACAGGCTCCCCCCATGTATACAAGCATCACAGGCTCCTCCCATGTACATAAGTATCACAGGCTCCCCCCATGTATACAAGCATCACAGGCTCCTCCCATGTACATAAGTATCGCAGGCTCCCCCCATGTATACAAGCATCACAGGCTCCCCCCATGTATACAAGCATCACAGGCTCCCCCCATGTATACAAGCATCACAGGCTCCCCCCATGTATACAAGCATCACAGGCTCCCCCCCATGTATACAAGCATCACAGGCTCCCCCCCATGTATACAAGCATCACAGGCTCCCCCCCATGTACACAAGCATCACAGGCTCCCCCCCATGTACACAAGCATCACAGGCTCCCCCCCATGTACACAAGCATCACGGGCTCCTCCCATGTACACAAGCATCACGGGCTCCTCCCATGTACACAAGCATCACGGGCTCCTCCCATGTACACAAGCATCACGGGCTCCTCCCATGTACACAAGCATCGCAGCCTTTGCTCAATACTTTGGTGAAGCTCCTTTGGCACCAATCACAGCCTCAAGTCTTTTTGAGTATGATGGTACAAGCTTGGCACTCCTATTTTTGGGCAGTTTCTCTCATTCTTCTTTGCAGGACCTCTCAAGCTCCATCAGGTTGGATGGGGAACATCGGTGCACAGCCATTTTCAGATCTCTCCAGAGGTGGTCAATCGGGTTCAAGTCTGGGCTCTGGCTGGGCCACTCAAGGACATTCACAGAGTTGTCCCGTAGCCACTCCTTTGTTATCTTGGCTGTGTGCTCAGGGTCGTTGTCCTGTTGGAAGATGAACCTTCGCCCCAGTCTGAGATCCAGAGTGCTCTAGAGCAGGTTTTCATCAAGGATTGGTGGAGTGCTGCAGAGATGGTTGTTCTTCTGGAAGGTTCTCCTCTCTCCACAGAGAAATGCTGCAGCTCTGTCAGAGTGACCATCAGGTTCTTGGTCACCTCCCTGACTAAGGCCCTTCTCCCCCAATCGCTCAGTTTGGCCCGGCGGCCCACCCTAGGAAGGGTCCTGGTGGCTCCAAACTTCTTCTATTTACAGATGATGGAGGCCACTGTGCTCATTGGGACCTTCAATGCTGCAGAAATGTTTCTGTACCCTTCCCCCGATCTGTGCCTCCATACAATCCTGTCTCGGAGGTCTACAGACAATTCCTTGGACTTCATGGCTTGGTTTGTGCTCTGACATGCACTGTTACCTGTGGGACCTTCTATAGACAGGTGTGTGCCTTTCCAAATCATGTCCAATCAACTGAATTTACCACAGGTGGACTCCAATCAAGTTGTAGAAACAGGTCAAGGATGATCAGTGGAAACAGGAGGCACCTGAGCTCAATTCTGAGTGTCATGGCAAAGGCTGTGATAGTTATGTACATGGGATTCCCCCCCCCCCCCCCCGTTTTTATTTTTAATAAATTTGCAAAGATTTCAAACAAACTTCTTTCACGTTGTCATTATGGGGTATGGTTTGTAGAATTTTGAGGAAAATAATGTATTTAATCCAATTTGGAATAAAACTGTAACATAACAAAATGTGGAAAAAGTGAAGCTCTGTGAATACTTTCCGGATGCACGGTGTGTTCATTGCAGGGATTGTAACTAGAAATGCACTAAAATTTTGGCCGAAAATTGTGTTGATCGGCATGTGACCGATAAGAGAAAAAGGTGCCGATAATGGCAATGCATTTGAACTGGGAGGTGTTTGTGCAGGTTTTTTTTACTTTTCTGACCAAAAATGCAGCAAGCAGGATTTTTAACACCACAACGGAAGCCCAACGGACCGCACCAAAAACGCACCTCCCCATTGGAAATGCATTGAAAACGCAGCAAGAACACTTAATTAACGCACCTGTGTTGCATTTTTGATGCAATTTTTTTTTTTATTCACATGACCTATGAAAAACGCCATAATCCGGTGTAAAATTGCGTGCATTTTCGGCGCCATTATTCGCATTTTTTTTTTTTCTATTGGCAAACCCTATTTTCACCCAAAGCTTTCAGTGCATCACTAAAAAAAAAATGTATAAAACAAGTAAATATATATTCCTATCTATTTACTAATGCAGTATGAGGAATAAATATAGTTCATGGTGATTGAGAGAGTTTTCAGTTCTGTTGGTGTCACAAAACCTGGCGCTTTTTATTTACTTCTCCTAACTAATTACAGGAAGTATGGAGGCAGATCCGTATCTGGCGCGGTCAGTTTGCCCTGGAAGGCCTCTTGCACACGGATGTTTGATTTATTTTGCTGGCAGAGAGATCCAAAATTAATAATGCCTCTTGCACTTGGGCCAAAAAAAATTGTGGCTGTTCGAGATCGAAACCCCAATCTATTTTATTCTTTATTGGGCAGCAATAGGGCACAGCCCAAGGAATAGTCCACGGGGCAGCAATAGGGCACAGCCCAAGGAATAGTCCACGGGGCAGCAATAGGGCACAGCCCAAGGAATAGTCCACGGGGCAGCAATAGGGCACAGCCCAAGGAATAGTCCACGGGGCAGCAATATGGCACAGCACAAGGAATAGTCCACAGGGGCAGCAATAGGGCACAGCCCAAGGAATAGTCCACGGGGCAGCAATAGGGCACAGCCCAAGGAATAGTCCACGGGGCAGCAAAAGGGCACAGCACAAGGAATAGTCCACGGGGAAGCAATAGGGCACAGCACAAGGAATAGTCCACGGGGAAGCAATAGGGCACAGCACAAGGAATAGTCCACGGGGAAGCAATAGGGCACATCACAAGGAATAGTCCACGGGGAAGCAATAGGGCACATCACAAGGAATAGTCCACGGGGAAGCAATAGGGCACAGCACAAGGAATAGTCCACGGGGAAGCAATAGGGCACAGCACAAGGAATAGTCCACGGGGAAGCAATAGGGCACAGCCCAAGGAATAGTCCACAGGGGCAGCAATATGGCACAGCACAAGGAATAGTCCACAGGGGCAGCAATAGGCGGCAGCAAAAGGAATAGTCCATGGGGCAGCAATAGGGGGCAGCAAAAGGAATAGTCCACAGGGGCAGCAATAGGGCACAGCACAAGGAATCGGGCACAGCACAAGGATTAGTCCACGGGGAAGCAATAGGGCACAGCACAAGGAATAGTCCACGGGGCAGCAGTAGGGCACAGCACAAGCAATAGTCCACGGGGCAGCAATAGGGCACAGCACAAGGAATAGTCCACAGGGGCAGCAATATGGCACAGCACAAGGAATAGTCCTCGGGGCAGCAATATGGCACAGCACAAGGAATAGTCCACAGGGGCAGCAATATGGCACAGCACAAGGAATAGTCCACGGGGGCAGCAAAAGGAATAGTCCACAGGGGCAGCAATAGGGCACAGCACAAGGAATAGTCCACGGGGAAGCAATCGGGCACAGCACAAGGAATAGTCCACAGGGCAGCAATAGGGCACAGCACAAGGAAGAGTCCACGGGGCAGCAATAGGGCACAGCACAAGGAAGAGTCCTCGGGGCAGCAATAGGGCACAGCACAAGGAATAGTCCATGGGGCAGAAATAGGGCACAGCACAAGGAATAGTCCAAAGGGCAGCAATAGGGCACAGCACAAGGAATAATCCACGGGGCAGCAGTAGGGCACAGCACAAGGAATGGTCCACGGGCAGCAATAGGGCACAGCACAAGGAATAGTCCACGGGCAGCAATAGGGCACAGCACAAGGAATAGTCCACGGGCAGCAATAGGGCACAGCACAAGGAATAGTCCACGGGCAGCAATAGGGCACAGCACAAGGAATAGTCCACGGGCAGCAATAGGGCACAGCACAAGGAATAGTCCACGGGCAGCAATAGGGCACAGCACAAGGGATAGTCCATGGGGCAGCAATAGGGCACAGCACAAGGAATAGTCCACGGGCAGCAATAGGGCACAGCACAAGGAATAGTCCACGGGCAGCAATAGGGCACAGCACAAGGAATAGTCCACGGGCAGCAATAGGGCACAGCACAAGGAATAGTCCACGGGCAGCAATAGGGCACAGCACAAGGAATAGTCCACGGGCAGCAATAGGGCACAGTACAAGGAGTATTCCACGGGGCAGCAATATGGCACAGCAGGTAAAAATGATGCAGAAAGGTTCAGGGACTCATGCTGGGAAGAATACTGTACTGTGCCCGCCGTTCCGCCTGTGGACAGGAAGTCTGCGGCCGGCATGATGGGATCCATGTATCGGCCACAGCGGGGGTTCAGACTGCCTGGCACCTCGTATACGGGATGGGGAAAGGCGGGAGCCGTGTTCTCCCTGCATGTGTGGGGGATGCCTGTGACACTTATTTTGGGGTTCTTATATTGAGTTCGGGATGTTGGCTCCTCTACCAAACCACTTGATATAAAAAGCCCATTGTACTCCCATTGTACTCCCATTGCACTCTCCTTTGTTCATAGTTAGAGAAACCTTTTGGCAGGTACAATATTCTTCATACATTATATGTATTTTTAACTGTATTTCGTTTTTTTTGCCCCTGGAATTCCCCTTCTAATATCTGCCTCTTAGGATTTTATAAGAAAAGAATTCACTTTTATATGAGTTCTATTTGGATTCAGGTTTTGGGCTCCTTTTTGAACCTCGGCTCACTATGGACTGTAGGCACCTGATTGCCCGTGGTGGGTTTGGTGGAATAATCTTCATTATGCTGATTTTGGTTTTTTATCTTTAATAAGTGAATTTGTGTTCCGCTGGCAGAGCCTGTCGTATTGATAAACAGCAGCATGCAATGTCTGAACAGAGGGCCAAACCCCATCCTAATTGTCTTCATATTTCTGCCTTGTTTTCAGGAGAAGCTGCTGGCCAACGTGTCGCAACAGATGGCAGACATCAGTCGCTTAAAGGGTAAGACAAACACACGCACCACCCAGCGCGGGCGCACAGATGGTTCAGACGCCACCCTCCGTCTATACATTTTGTTTTCAGCTCCACCAGTCTTCCAATACGGCGCTGTTGACGCGATTACAGATCGCTGGATACGTTACACAAACACATTTTCCAACCTTATCAAAGGCTCCGATCACCAACCTCAGTGCATTAGTATGTAGATCAATGTGGTCTCGGCCAGCACCACTCCCCTTGACTTGTTTCGCCCCTTTCTCCAGGGCTTGGCCACCGAGGTTGGGATTTTCCAACATGCACTATATTACCAAAAGTATTGGGACACCTGCCTTTACACACACATGAACTTTAATGGCATCCCAGTCTTATGCCCCGTACACGCGGTCGGATTTTCCGATGGAAAATGTCCGATCGGAGCGTGTTGTCGGATATTCCGACCGTGTGTGGGCTCCATCGGACATTTTCCATCGGATTTTCTGACACACAAAGTTGGAGAGCAGGAGATAAAATTTTCCGACAACAAAATCCGTTGTCGGAAATTCCGATCGTGTGTACACAAATCCGACGGACAAAGTGCCACGCATGCTCAAAATAAATAAAGAGATGAAAGCTATTGGCCACTGCCCCGTTTATAGTCCCGATGTACGTGTTTTACATCACCGCGTTTAAAACGATCGGATTTTCCGACAACTTTGTGTGACCGTGTGTTTGCAAGACAAGTTTGAGCCAACATCCGTCGGAAAAAATCCTAGGATTTTGTTGTCGGAATGTCCGAACAAAGTCCGACCGTGTGTACAGGGCATTAGTCCGTAGGGTTCAATATTGAGTTGGCCCACCCTTTGCAGCTTCAACTCTTCTGGGAAGGCCGTTCACAAGGTTTAGGAGTGTGTCTATGGGAATGTTTGACCATTCTTCCAGAAGAGCATTTGTGAGGTCAGGCACTGATGTTGGACGAGAAGGCCTGGCTCGCAGTCTCCACTCTAATTCATCCCAAAGGTGTTCTACCGGGTTGAGGTCAGGACTGTGCAGACCAGTCAAGTTCCTCCACCCCAAACTGGCTCATCCATGTCTTTATGGACCTTGCTTTGTGTACTGGTCCAGATCATTTGGTGGAGGGGGGGATCCCTGTCCATCCCAGACTATGGATATGTGAGTGAACATCATTTATTAATTTTTACACAAAAGTGTTTGCATATAGCAGGGGTCCCCAAACTTTCTAAGAAAAGGGCCAGTCTACTGTCCTTCAGACCGGCCGGACTGTGACCATTGGGAGTAAACCATGCCCGATATTTGGTATTGGGGGGGAGAAATGGTGTCAGTGGGAGGAATAGTGCCCCATTGTTTGGGTCAGTGGGAGGAATAGTGCCCCATTGTTTGGGTCAGTGGGAGGAATAGTGCCTCATTGTTTGGGTCAGTGGGAGGAATAGTGCCTCATTGTTTGGGTCAGTGGGAGGAATAGTGCCCCATTGTTTGGGTCAGTGGGAGGAATAGTGCCTCATTGTTTGGGTCAGTGGGAGGAATAGTGCCTCATTGTTTGGGTCAGTGGGAGGAATAGCGCCCCATTGTTGGGGTCAATGGGAGGAATAGTGCCTCATTGTTGGGGTCAATGGGAGGAATAGTGCCCCATTGTTGGGGTCTGTGGGAGGAATAGTGCCCCATTGTTGGGGTCTGTGGGAGGAATAGTGCCCCATTGTTGGGGTCTGTGGGAGGAATAGTGCCCCATTGTTGGGGTCTGTGGGAGGAATAGTGCCCCATTGTTGGGGTCTGTGGGAGGAATAGTGCCCCATTATGTGTCGTGTCCAAAGTCTGGACTTCTTCAGTAGGTAGCGGGACAATGACACCAGCACACTTCTATAATATTGCCTCTACATTCCCATGGCGGCCAGCTTGCAACCCACGTTGGCATGGTTTTGGACTGCGCGGATTGATTTTCGTTTGTAGTTTAGGTGTAGTGTGCAGTCATCCTCAGTCTACCACTACAAATAAGTGGCAGATGGTGGCCTTACTCGTATGCAGATTTGATATGGCTACATGCGTACAGAAGTGTATGCATCTCCCTGAACGCAAATCTAGCGGTGCTTTACCGCTACCGCCCCCACCGTCCCATTGTGAAAGGGCTCTAAATGATGACTGTACGCTGCACCTTTCACTCCCAGCAGAGAAAATAAGGCCGCATTGTACGCTATACAGCCATTTGTGGCTATGTGCAATGAAGCCTTAGTATTTAGATGTTGGCCGAGCAGAGGCCGCTGGAGGGATTGGCAGAGAGTGGTGGAGGCCAGTGGAGGGATTGGTGGAGAGGGGTGGAGGACGCTGAGCTGAGGTCAATGTGGAGGGATTGGCAGAGACGGTTGGAGGACACTGAGTGAAGGGATTGGCGCAGAGGGGTGGAGGACACTGAGCAGGGGCCATTGGAGAGATTGGCAGAGAGGGGTGGAGGACACTGAGCAGAGGCCAGTGGAGGGATTGGCAGAGGGGTGGAGGACACTGAGTGAAGGGATTGGCGCAGAGGGGTGGAGGACACTGAGCTGAGGCCAGTGGAGGGATTGGCAGAGATGGTTGGAGGACACTGAGCAGAGGCCAGTGGAGGGATTAGCAGAGGGGTGGAGGACACTGAGTGAAGGGATTGGCGCAGAGGGGTGGAGGACACTGAGCAGAGGCCAGTGGAGGGATTGGCAGAGAGGGGCGGAGGACGCTGAGCTGAGGTCAATGGAGGGATTGGCAGAGATGGTTGGAGGACACTGAGCTGAAGCCAGTGGAGGGATTGGCAGAGATGGTTGGAGGACACTGAGCTGAAGCCAGTGGAGGGATTGGCAGAGACGGTTGGAGGACACTGAGCTGAGACCAGTGGAGGAATTGGCAGAGACGGTTGGAGGACACTGAGCTGAGGCCAGTGGAGGGATTGGCAGAGATGGTTGGAGGACACTGAGCTGAAGCCAGTGGAGGGATTGGCAGAGATGGTTGGAGGACACTGAGCTGAAGCCAGTGGAGGGATTGGCAGAGACGGTTGGAGGACACTGAGCTGAGACCAGTGGAGGAATTGGCAGAGACGGTTGGAGGACACTGAGCTGAGGCCAGTGGAGGGATTGGCAGAGAGGGGCGGAGGACACTGAGCAGAGGCCAGTGGAGGGATTAGCAGAGGGGTGGAGGACACTGAGCAGAGGCCAGTGGAGGGATTGGCAGAGAGGGGCGGAGGACGCTGAGCTGAGGTCAATGGAGGGATTGGCAGAGATGGTTGGAGGACACTGAGCTGAGGCCAGTGGAGGGATTGGCAGAGACGGTTGGAGGACACTGAGCTGAGACCAGTGGAGGAATTGGCAGAGACGGTTGGAGGACACTGAGTGGTGGGGTGGAGGACACTAAACCGTTGGAAAGGTGAATGAGTCTGATAAAATATCACTATAGAAGATAGCGGAGTCCGACATAAATCCCGGAGGACCTGGCGATGTGGATAAGCATGGACAGATCAGTCATTGTCGGGCTCTCCCAGTGATGGAATCCACAGGGTATTACCACCCTATTTTATATAGAAACCAAATGCTCTTGTTTCCATTATCAACCAGTGGCATTCTTCTTTTACTCATCACTTGCTATTATGGGACAGCCGGATTTCTATGGCAACAAGGACCAATCTTTTGAGAAGTTTTGTAAGAAAAGCCTTCTAGTCTGGAAGATTAATGAGTGTATTATAACTGGGAATTAGAATTACTACTGCTATAAGCCGAATCTGTCACCAGGTTATTTGTTCTATAAAGCCATGGTTGCACTCTTACTAGTATGAATCAATAAACAGTAATGGGCTGAAATATTCACCCTTTTTTTTTGGGAGAAACTGCTGCTGCCTTCAGTGTAGGTCACATGATCATCATGTTCAGCTAATTTAAAGTGGAACTAAATTTGTGTCTGAGCACAAAAACCTGAAAAGACACTTAGTTCATTTTTAATCAAAGCAAGCACCCCCATCCATCCATGTCTCAATGTATTTTGCTGAGAAATCACTTTGAACCCCCTCCCCCTTAGCATTTCTAGCTGCGGCCATCTTGAGTAAGGGAAGGTGGTGCATGTTGCTTCCTGGAACCCATCTGCCCTTAGCTTAGGCATGCAGGCAGAGGAGTGTGCTTGGCTGAGAGTCCCTCCCTCCATGAAGACTCCTGGGATGTCTACATATAGTTACATAGTCAGGTTAAAAAAAAGACACAAGTCCATCTAGTTCAACCAAAAAATAAATAAAAATACAATCCCGTATACACATTCCTTTACCCACAGTTGATGCACCCTTGAGAGGCAATTGTATATTCCGTGGATCAACTCTACCTATAAATGTCAGTACCCAGTTATATTCTGTACATTTAGGAAAGTATCCAGGCCTTTTTTAAAGCAATCTACTGCACTGCCCAGAACCACCTCTGGAGGGAGTCTATTCCACATTTTCACAGCTCTTACTGTGAAGAAACCTTTCTGTATTTGGAGATTAAATCTCTTTTCCTCCAGACCTAAAGAGTGCCCCCTTGTCCTCTGTGATGACCTTAAAGTGCATAACTCAACACCAAGTTCACTATATGGACCACTTATGTATTTGTACATAGTGATCATATCCCCCCTTTTATGTCTTTATACATATTTGATCATATCCTCCCTTAATATCCTCTTTTTTTTTTTCTCAAGACCGAATAAATTCAGTTCCTTTAATCTTTCCTCGTAGATGATCTCCTCCATGCCTCTTATCAGTTTGGTTGCTCTTCTCGGCACTTTCTCCAGTTCCCTGATATCCTTTTTGAGAACTGGTGCCCAAAACTGAACTGCATATTCCAGATGACGTCTTACTAATGATTTGTACAGATGATCTCCCTCTCTCCCTCTCTCCCTCTCTCCCTCTCTCCCTCTCTCCCTCTCTCCCTCTCTCCCTCTCTCCCTCTCTCCCTCTCTCCCTCTCTCCCTCTCTCCCTCTCTCCCTCTCTCCCTCTCTCCCTCTCCCAAGAAAGGACTTTGCTCGCTTTGGAAACTGCAGCTTGGCATTTCATTCCAATATTGAGCTTGTGATCTATCTATATCCCCAGATCCTTCTCCACTATTGACTCCCCCTAGTATGTATGATGCATATTCTTAGCCCCCCAAGTGCAGAACTTTACATTTATCAACATTAAACCTCATTTGCCACTTAGTTGCTCAATTAGACAGAGCATTGAGGTTGGCTTGTAAATTGGAGACTTCCTGTAAGGACGTTATTCTACTGCATAGCTTAGTGTCCTCTACAAAGATTGTATTTTTAATCCCAGACCGAATATCATTTATAAAGGTATTAAAAAGTAAGGGTCCCAACACTGAACCTTGGGGTACGCTACTGATGATTTTAGACCATTCAGCGTAAGAGTCAATAACCACTACTCTATGAATTCATTTTTTTTCTAGCCAGTTTTCTATTCAATCACAAGTTGATCTTTCCAAGCTTGTAGACTTTACCTTACACATGAGCCGTGTGTGGGGAACTGTGTCAAACGCTTTTGCAAAAGTCCACAGCCACCCCTCCTGTGCAAGTATACCACGTCCACAGCCACCCCTCCTGTGCAAGTATACCACGTCCTCAGCCACCCCACCTGTGCAAGTATACCACGTCCTCAGCCACCCCACCTGTGCAAGTATACCACGTCCTCAGCCACCCCACCTGTGCAAGTATACCACGTCCACAGCCACCCCACCTGTGCAAGTATACCATGTCCACAGCCACCCCACCTGTGCAAGTATACCACGTCCACAGCCACCCCACCTGTGCAAGTATACCACGTCCACAGCCACCCCTCCTGTGCAAGTATACCACGTCCACAGCCACCCCTCCTGTGCAAGTATACCACGTCCACAGCCACCCCTCCTGTGCAAGTATACCACGTCCACAGCCACCCCTCCTGTGCAAGTATACCACGTCCACAGCCACCCCTCCTGTGCAAGTATACCACGTCCACAGCCACCCCTCCTGTGCAAGTATACCACGTCCACAGCCACCCCTCCTGTGCAAGTATACCACGTCCACAGCCACCCCTCCTGTGCAAGTATACCACGTCCACAGCCACCCCTCCTGTCCAAGGTTCTACTTACCTCCTCATAAAAATAAATCAGATTTGTTTGACAACTTCTGTCTTTCATGAATCCATGCTGTCTGTTGCTTAAAATATTTGTTTCTAGCAATAACTAATCTATGTGGTCTTTTATTAAACTCTCCAGTATCTTCCCGACTATAGACGTTAAACAGGACTATAGTTACTTTGTAAAGACTTTGATCCCTTTTTAAATATGGGCACCACATTGACCCTACACCAATCCAGTGGTACCATTCCAGTCATTAACAAGTCCCTAAAAATTAGAAACAATGGCTTTGAAATGACAGAGCTCAATTCTTTTAGGACCTGTTCTGGATACCATCTGGTCCAGGTGCTTTATCCACTTTATTCTGTCTAAATCGGTGGCTTTCAACCTGGAGGTCGGGACCCCCTCCGGGGTCGAATGACTATTTGCCAGGGGTCACTGAATCCTGGGCTGTTCCTGAAGCCTGCACCGCTCTCCCAGCCTTTTTCGCGGCCGCCCAGCACTGCCACTGATCCTATTTCCCCCCCACCCTACCAACGAGTAAGAGAAGGAATAAAAATAGAGAATACATGGAAGGGAGAGGAATAAAGAAAAAGGGACAGAAAGAATAAAAAGAACAAGAAAGACCGCTAGAGCGAGGGATGGGGAAAAAAAACAAGAAATTACAATAGAGAGAGATAAAAGTGAAAGAGTGGTGCATCCTAAAATGTACCATAAGGGGGTTTTAATACTGTACGAGTGGAAGGGACTCAGGGAGTGCTAAATGTCCATGGGTTAGGGGCGCAAATTACTTGTCTTGCTTCGGGTGCTGACAACCCACACAAAGAAAATAATTTTACTGTTAGGGGTCCCCACAACTTGGGAAATTTTATCAAGGGGTCACGGCACTAGACAGGTTGAGAACCCCTGGTCTAAATATTTCTGGACCATATCACTTTTGAGCCATTGTGAATCATTTGGGGCTGTGTCAATACCACCCCCATTATGAACATGAGCTCCTCCATGCTCCTTTTGTATACACAGAGGTGAAGAAATTATTTATTAAATTTGCCTTCTCTTTGTCCCCAGTCACCCACTCCAGATTATTTTGTAACGGGCCTACATGCTCAGACCTGACCTTTTTTACTATTAATATATTTGAAGAATTTTTGGGGGTTTGTCCTATCTTTTGCAATCTGCCATTCGTTTAGAATTTTTGCATCCTTGATTTCCTTTTTACATATTGTTATATCCTTTGTAGCATTTAAACGATGATAGTGTTTCTTCATTTTGGTATTTTATTAAAAGTTATTTTCTTATTCTTTTATAGCCATTTTAAGTTTTTGGCCTTGAGCCACATAGGTTTTATTTTTTAGCCTTTTAAACGTATTGCCCATGGGAATATACTTTTTAGTGAGTTTGCGTACAGTCTTTTTGAAGAATTCCCATTTCTGTTCTGTGTCCATTGATGCCAATATTCCCTCCCAGTTTAAGTCTTGGAGAGCAGCCCTCATCCTTGGAAAATTTGCTCTCCTAAAGTTAAGCGTTTTTTTTTATCTTTCCCTTATGATGACATTTTGGCCTAGGCCAGGAAGTCACTGAAGAGATGTAAAAAAAAAAACATTTTTAATCTCTTGATGCTGATGGCACGCAAATATGTGTCTTCTCGTGGGTCGGCCTTGGGGCTGATTTGTGTGCAACATTGCAAAACCAGCTGTGCCAAGAGCGCGTTCCCGCCACAGTGGCTGGCAGCTAACAGAAAGCTGACGATTGTTGCTTGCGATCGTGAGCTTTCTAATCTTATTGTGACAAACAATCATGGCGGTCACATGATCATAAGCCCCATCTCCTGACATCTGAAACCCTAAAAGGACTGGGAGGCATCAGCGCCAAGGGGTTAAAATAAGTAAATCTTTACCTTTCTATCTATTAATGCTAGCAGCATAAGGATTAAATATAGTTCATAATGCTGATGATCCATACAAAATGAATAAATGTTAATTAATACCATTACTAACCATGATAATAAACCATGAAAATCAAATAATAATAAAAAAAAAGAAATCAAATCGTATTGAAATCAAAATGGCAAATAAACGTCCCTATTTATGTTGTGTTTTTTGAAAGGTTCCTCAACAGCCAATGATAATCCAGCAGCTTTCCAGACTTTATCCATTGCGGGGGGGTGGCGCACGCCCATAAACCAGAGCAGGCAAAATGATGTACATGTACTGTGGCTGGTCGGCAAGTGGTTACATTAGTCGGTGTTGATTGACAGAGTGGAGTTCCCCTTTAAAGTTTTCTTTTTGCCGAAATTGCACTTCCTCTGATCAATTCATTACTTGCTACAAAACTGGAGTCACAGCTGCTTATTCCAGAGCATTGTGTTCAATTAGCTGCCATGCCAACACACCAGAAGAGACAACCAATCAGACCATGCCATTTCTTCTGACTGTGTGTCAGAGGTGCGTTAGGTTAGACAATACCATAGACCAGGGGTCTCAAACTCGCGGCCCTCCAGCTGTTACGAAACTACACGTCCCATGAGGCATTGCAAGCCTGACAGTTACAAGCATAACTCCCACAGGCAGAAGCATGATGGGACTGGTAGTTTCGCAACAGCTGGAGGGCCGCAAATTTGAGACCCCTGCCATAGACAATGGATGGCACTGCAACATGCTAACGCATGGAACATGTGTCAACCTATATTGCAGTAATGCATGTTACCACAAAACAAAAATGTGATTGGTTCCTTAGGGCTCGGCTGATCACAGATTGGGGTAAAGGGCAAATCACAGTTGCTCTTTACCACGTGATCAGCTGTCAGCCAATGACAGATGTTCACACGATGTATACAGAAGATGTTTAAAAGAGGAAAGCCAATAACCGGCCCCAACATTGCTAACCAGCTGCTAATCAGTGCTGTCAATCACTGCCTCATCATCAGGGTCACTTATCAGTGCCGCCTATCGGTGCCCATCAATAAAAGAGAAGAATTACCTGTTGGCAAAATTTTATTACAAACTATGAATGTTTGGTTTTTTTTTTTTGGTTTTTTTTCTTTTTGGGGGGGTTTCACAAATTTTGGACTTTTTTTTTTTTTGTTTAGCAAAAAGTGTAAAACCCAGTTGTGATACCACCAAAAGAAAGTTCTATTTGTGTGAAAAAAAGTACAGGGTACAGCATTGCATGACCGCGCAATTGTGACAGTGCTGAATGTTCAAAATTGGCCTGGGCAGGAAGGGGTGAAAGTGCCCGGTGGGAAAGTGGTTAAAGTAGGGTGCACATGGGGCAGCCAGCCAGCAAGCAAAATAACAGTCTCCAATGTTTAAGCAATTTGTATTGGGTTTATGTTGGATACATTTGCGGATAGATGTAAAGCCGCACTGCCACGTCAAGGCTCCTCCGTACAGTGCGGTT
>JBBHAA010003749.1:0-53936 GCA_037953035.1 Aquarana catesbeiana
CTCACTGTGTGCAATTTAGTGTTAAAGGATTTCTATAGGCATGACCCCCAAATCAGCCCCAAAATTCCCCCTCCAGCTCATGTCTCAGCTTTATTTTTTTTAACCTTGTTCCATGAAGGGAGATATGACTTTAACTGCCACCTGTAACATCATCGCCAGGCGTATATAATTCTTGCAGGAATATCTGCTAAGAGCTCAGTTCCCGATGTAGGCACACCCCCAGAACTACGTATTCCAGGAGCCTTCTACCTACACTCAGTGTGGGATCAGGCTCTTAAGGGTCTCAGCAGCAGCATTGCTTTGCTGGGAAAGAAACCATTGTATGTGCATAGAGAGGGGTGAAGATAGGCAGGGTTCTGTTGCCCACCAGGCAGGGTTCTGTTGCCCAGGGTTCTGTTGCCCACCAGGCAGGGTTCTGTTGCCCACCAGGCAGAGTTCTGTAGTTCACGAGGCAAAGCTGACAATGCTGCCTGGATTTCAGTGCAGCAGACACACCGTGTTGTCAACTGAAACAGGAAAGGGATAAAGCATAGGCAATGTGCATGTTTTGCAGAATATATTTGCTCTGATATACTCTTTGAACAAACAAGAGCTGCTTCACTTTGAGGCACCCCCATTTGAACTTAAGCCGCCTAAAAATGTAGACTTGCATAAGGCAGCTGAAGACTTCTCTGGTGAGAATCAAATAAAAAGAAACCTCAAAAATGGCAGCTGTCCGGCTCTATAAAAGCAGAATTTTAAGCATGCAATGCCATGCCCACCAAACAATGCCCTGCTATAGAAGGCGCTTGCCCGGGATATAGACAAGCATGCTCTTCCTGCAATGGTCATGGTTGGCTAGATAGCTGTTGGCCACTAACAAGAAAGACTGGGCATGCGTGGTCTGGCTGCACCCCTCTGTGCATGGGCTGTGTAAATCCTAAATAATCATCTATGTCAATTAGATGAAGTAATCCATCCCATCCGTTTCCTGATCTCCATCAGAGAGGGACCTCTACTGAAACCTAAATAAGCTCATAGAAATTCAAACTGTCACCCAGCCTGCCTGACCAGCCAGCGTCCAGAGATACATTAATCTCTTCTCTGCTAGAAAGATCAGCAATCCCTTTCAGATCAAAGCCTGACTCTGCTTTCCACAAAGGTAAAAAATAAAAAAAATTTACTCTCTGCAATATTCACCACCTCTGCTGTCCCACGCAGACTCACCTCTCTAAAATCCAGCATAGGCCCACTTCCAGTTTGAATGACACCCATCATCATCCAACCCACTTGTGTACCAAGGACCCGCCCCTGAGGTTCTGAGATCACATTGCCCCTGTACAGAATGGTGCTCATACATTATGGATGTTCAAGAGGAAGGATCACCCACCACTCCTTCTATAAAGAAGAGGAAGGACCACCCACCACTCCTTCTATAAAGAAGAGGAAGGAAAACCCACCACTCCTCTGAAAAAGAGGAAGGACCACCCACCACTCTTCTGAAAAAGAGGAAGGACCACCCATCACTCCTCTGAAAAAGAGAAAGGACCACCCATCACTCCTCTGAAAAAAGAGGAAGGACCACCCATCACTCCTCTGAAAAAGAGAAAGGACCACCCATCACTCCTCTGAAAAAAGAGGAAGGACCACCCATCACTCCTCTGAAAAAAGAGGAAGGACCACCCATCACTCCTCTGAAAAAAGAGGAAGGACCACCCATCACTCCTCTGAAAAAAGAGGAAGGACCACCCACCACTCCTCTGAAAAAAGAGGAAGGACCACCCACCACTCCTCTGAAAAAGAGGAAGGACCACCCATCACTCCTCTGAAGAAGAGAATGGACCACCCACCACTCCTCTGAAGAAGAGGATGGACCACCCACCACTCCTTCTCTGAAGAAGAGGATGGACCACCCACCACTCCTTCTCTGAAGAAGAGGAAGGATCACCCACCACTCGTCTGCAGAAGAGGAAGGACTATCCACCACTCCACCTTCGAAGAAGAGGATGGACCACCGACCACTTATCTGAAAAAAGAGGAAGGACCACCCACCACTCCTCTGAAAAAGAGGAAGGACCACCCATCACTCCTCTGAAGAAGAGAATGGACCACCCACCACTCCTCTGAAGAAGAGGATGGACCACCCACCACTCCTTCTCTGAAGAAGAGGATGGACCACCCACCACTCCTTCTCTGAAGAAGAGGAAGGATCACCCACCACTCGTCTGCAGAAGAGGAAGGACTATCCACCACTCCACCTTCGAAGAAGAGGATGGACCACCGACCACTTATCTGAAGAAGAGGATGGACCACCGACCACTTATCTGAAGAAGAGGATGGACCACCCTACACTCCTCTGAAAAAGAGGAAGGACCACCCTCCACCCCACCTCTGAAGAAGAGGAAGAACCATCTACCACTCTTCCTCTGAAGAGGAAGGACTATCCACCACTCCACCTCTAAAGAAGAGGAAGGACCACCCACCACCCCTCTGAAGAAGACGAAGGGCCATCCACCACTTCTCCTTGGAAGAAGAGGAAGGACCACTCAACACTCCTTCTCCTGATGAAGAGGAAGGACCACCCACCATGCCTCTGCTGAAAAAGAGGAAGGACCACCCACCACTCCTCCTCTGAAGAAGAGGAAGGGCCACCCACCACTCCTCCTCTGAAGAAGAGGAAGGGCATCCACCACCACTCCTCTGAAGAAGATGAAGGACCACCTACCACTCCTCTGAAGAAGAGGAAGGGTCACCCTCCACTCCTCTGAAGAAGAGGAAGGGCCATCCACCACTTTTTCCACGGAAGAAGAGGATAGACCACTCACCACTCCTCCTCTGAAGAAGAGGAAGGACTTGTGATGTCACCTGACCATCCTGGTGACTGCAGGATGTTTGGTATAAAAGGATTTTAAAGTTTTTTATTTTACAGAAACTTCTGCTGAGAGAGGGCCAGCCATTGCTGACTCCCATTATGTAAAACGGTTTGCCTGGCTGTGTCTGGAACAAATATACAAATTAGTAACGCAGAATGGGGCTGGACTCCTGAACTGCACCCTTGTCATTGGATCAGTACTTTAGAAAGCATTAAAGCCAGAGGATCATGACTGCTAGGAAACAAATGTTTTCAGGAGAGGTTAGTGATGGGAGCTTCCATATTCTCCCATTAGGTCAATAAATGCTCCTTTATTGGTGTCTCATGCGCTCCCCCTCCCAGGCACTGCAGATCAAAGTGGGAGGGGTTCAGCAATAGAGGCAGTGCTGTTAATCCAGTAAACAGTGGGCAGGACTGGCTGTGGCCAGGCTGATAGTCACACACCCCGGCCCCATTCAAGTAAATAGGGCTGCACCACAACCGCTCTCGAATTGTGTTTAATGCATTTCAATAGCTAAAGTGGACTTCCTGCTTACACCTAACTAGCCTTAAAATTGTCCCCTGCCCCACCTAACACCTATGTTGACCAACCTGTATAAGAAGGATGTATATACTTGCCAATGTTCAGCACACTCCAGTCATGTGATCAGTGTCAGCCAGCTGTGGCTGCAGGGGAGAAGAGGGAGCGCCAACAACGGCTGGTAAAGTCTGGAGTGGTGACATCACCCATAGGCTCCTATGACCCATCTGTTGTCAGTGCTCCCTCCTCTCCCCTGCTGCTGCTCCATTGTCTGTGTTCCCTCCTCTCCCTTGACGCTGCTTCGGCTGTCAGTGGTGATCTGGATCACATGACTGGACCAGAGCGGGCTAAAAATAGGTAGAGAGAAGAGGGAGCGCCAATAACGGCTGGTAAAGAAAGTCTGGAGTGGTGACATCACCCACAGGCTCCTATGGCCCATCTGATGTCAGTGCTCCCTCCACTCCCCAGCAGCTGCTCTGGCTGACAGTAAGGGGCTGGATCACATGACTGGACCAGAGTGGGCTGAAAATAGGTAGAGGTAAGAGGGAACGCCAACAACGGCTAGTAAAGCCTGGAGTGGAGACATCACCTATAGGCTCCTATGTCCCATCTGATGTCAGTGCTCCCTCCTCTCCCCAACAGCTGCTCTGGCTGACAGTGGGGATCTGGATCACATGACTGGACCAGAGTGGGCTGAAAATAGGTAGAGGGAAGAGGGAGCGCCAACAACGGCTGGTAAAAGTCTGGAGTGGTGACATCACCCACAGGCTCCTATGGCCCATCTGATGTCAGTGCTCCCTCCTCTCCCCAGCAGCTGCTCTGGCTGACAGTGGGGATCTGGATCACATGACTGGACCAGAGTGGGCTGAAAGTGGGTAAGTATATACAGTACAGTACAGGTGAGCATAGGCTTTAGGAGGGGGTGAGTTCTAAGGCTACCTAGGTGTAAGTTGGAATTCTACTTTAACACAGGTGGCGGGGAAGGGGCAACAAGCACCTCCATAGTAGATCACCTTTCAGAGGCAATGATGGCCTTTAAGTATAAACACTTTTATCTGCCCTGATTGTGGTTGAATGAATCCCAGTACATGCCCTCCATCAATACCCCAACCTGCCCCCCGCTCAGATGAATTGCAATGCCCCTGTTCTAGTAGCACCCTATCCATTGGACGCGCCCCATCCATTGGAAGCGCCAGCCTCCTGGCTCATCGAAGGCTGATTTGCGCATCTAAGCAAGCCGCAGAACAAAGATCTCGGCTTCCACCGTAGAGGTGCCAGTGGTTGTTCTGTAAGTAGCCAAATCCTAATTCCTCATCCCCCCAGAGAAGGCCGTCCTCCAAGCAGCCTCAAATCCTGACACAAAATCCCTAATTCCCAGCTACTGCCAACACTTTCATTGGGCTTCCCCTGTGCATCCATTTAATGCCAAATCACACTTCAGCTCTGAAGCCGGGGTTCCCCTGGGCTGATTTAACTGGAAGCCGGCCTTCCTGACTTCTATAATTTATACTCCATCTGATAGATTTCACATCTGTATTTGGACTTGGCCTCCCGCTGCGAGTGATAACTCTTTAATACCCCCAGGAGGGCCAGGAGAACCCCAAATTGGTTCAATCACCTCGTTTTGTCTTTGTGGTTTTATGAGTGTGTGAGCGGCCGGGAGTCCATAAGGTCTGACCCTCTACGAGGCGGAATGATGTGTATGTAACCTAACACTGGGCCTGGTGTGTGCGGAGGAGGGGGGGAGAGGGGGTGTCACCCCCAGCAACCGGGACGCTCCAAAATTCCTTCCTTCCGTTTCTCTATTTCTAGGATTCCTAAAAACAATCATTATGGTAACAAGGCGGCCAAAGCCAATACATAAATAATGTGATCCTGCAATGGAGTGCCTCTGAATAGAGGGGTTCCCCCTGCCCCTTGGCTCTGTATAAAGGGGTCCCCCTGCCCTATGTATCTGTATAAGGGGGTGCTCTGCCCCTGGTATCTGTATAGAGGGGGTCCCCCGGCTTCTTGTCTCTGTATAGAGGGGTCCCCCGGCTCCTTGTTTCTGTATATGGGGGTTCCCCCCTGCCCCTTGTCTCTGTATAGAGAGGTCCCCCTGCCCCTTGCCTCTGTATAGAGGGACTCTCCCCTGCCCCTTGTATCTGTATTGGGGGAGCTCTGCCCCTTGTCTCTGTATTGAGGGATTCTCCCACCCCAGGTATCAGTATTAGGGGGTTGTCTGCCCCTTGTCTCTGTATAGAGGGGCTCCCCCTGCCCCTTGTCTCTGTATAGAGGGGTTCCCCCTCCCCTTGTATCTGTATTAGGTGGTGCTCTGCAACTTGTCTCTGTATAGAGGGGTCCCCCTGCCCCTTGTATCTGTATTAGGGGGTGCTCTGCCCCTTGTTTCTGTATAGAGTGGTTCCCCCTGCCCCTTGTATCTGTATAGAGGGGGTTCCCCCACCCCTTGTATCTGTATTAGGGGGTGCTCTGCCCCTTGTCTCTGTATAGAGGGGTTCCCCTGCCCCTTGTATCTGTATTAGGGGGTGTTCTGCCCCTTGTCTCTGTATTGGGGGTGCTTCTCCCTGTCCCTTGTCTCTGTATAGGGAGATGCCCCCTGACCCTTGTCTCTGTATTGAGGCTTCTCCCTGTCCTTTGTCTCTGTATAGGGGGTTGCTTTGCCCCTTATCTCTGTATTGGGGAGTTGCTCTGCCACTTGTAACTGTATTAAGAGGTACCCCCCACCGCCTTGTCTGTGTAAAGGGTGTTGCTCTGCCCCCTTTAATGTTCTGTATTAGGGGGCTGCTCTGCCCCCTCGTCTTTGTATTGGGGGTTGCTCTGCCCCCTTGTCTCTGTATTGGGGAGTTGTCTGCCCCCTTGCTCTGTATTGGGGGTTGCTCTACCCCTTGTCTCTGTATTGGGGGATGATCTTCCCCTTGTCTCTGTATTAGGGGGATGATCTTCCCCTTGTCTCTGTATTAGGGGGTTGCTCTGCCACTTTGTCTCTGTATTGGGGAGTTGCCCTGTCCCTTGTCTCTGTATTGGGGTGTGCTCTGTCCCTTCTCTCTGTATAGGGGTGCTATACCCCTTGACTCTATATTGGGCGTTGATCTGCCCCTTGCCTCTGTATTTGGGGGCTGCTTTCTCCCTTGTCCCTGTATAGGGGGCTGCTCTGCTCCTTGTCTGTATTGCTCTGTCCTTTGTCTCTGTATTGGGGGGTTGATGTGCCCCTTGTCTTTGTATTGGGGGGTTGCTATGCCCCTTGTTTCTGAATTGGGGGGTTGCTCTGCCCATTGCCTCTGTATAGGGGGTTTATCTGCCCCTTGTCTCTGTATTGGGGGGTTGATCTGCCCCTTGCCTCTGTATAGAGGGTTGTTCTGCCCCTTGTCTCTGTATTGGGGGGTTGATCTGCCCCTTGTCTCTGTCTTGGGGGGTTGATCTGCCCCTTGTCTCTGTCTTGGGGGGTTGATCTGCCCCTTGTCTCTGTCTTGGGGGGTTGATCTGCCCCTTGCCTCTGCATAGGGGGGCTGTTCTGCCCCTTGCCTCTGTATAGAGGGTTGTTCTGCCCCTTGCCTCTGTATAGGGGGTTGATCTGCCCCTTGTCTCTTTATGGGGGGAGGTCTACTCTTCCCTTCTTGACTACATCAAGAATCTCACTGCCTGCCAACCAACCCCAAAGTGCTCCAGATTCCTTCATGATCCATATCAATCCAACCATACATCTGCCAACACGTTGGTAACTCAGTGGAGCCGGCCCGGTACGGCAGCCTGGCGGGGTGACACCCATCAACAACTGGCACTGCATTGCAGGCAGATGTGCAGTTTGATTGGACAGAATCCAGTGCTGTCAGGTAGGTAGGAGGTCTGTCCCAGGTTTGGTCAGAAGGAAACTTTGACCACCAGCCTGACCTTACTACTGCACCAGAGGGGGGAAATCTGGTGTTAAGGGACACTCCGCTGGGTGGGGTAGGTATCCATAGAGAGGCAGCTGTTGCAACAATCTCTCACTCCACCTACCTCTCCCTATCTACCTCTCTATCTCTCCTTCCTGCTCTCCCTCTTCCCTCTCTTTCCTTCCTTCCTTCCTCCTCTCTCTTTCTTTCTTTATCTTCTCTTCCTCTCTACCTTTTCTTTTTCATTCTTTTTTTTTATCTCATATATTTTCAGGGTTAATATTTTTTTTTACACAATTTCCAGTTGGGTTTGTTCCGCTCACTCTCTCGGATTACCCGGGGCAGAACTCAACCGGTGAAGGTTCATTCCCTGAATCATAGACATGTTTGGCATTTTAAAGGAACAATTCACCCAAATCTAATATTATAATGATGGGTGGATGCTGTTGGACTGAATCACCCGCATTCTTTTTCGGTCTGTTTAATCATGTTAGGGGCCCTTCATTCAAAACTGATCCGACTGAAAGGATTCACTATAAATCTGAATTCCGGGATAATAAATCCATTCGTCATGTGACTTATTCCTGAATCTCGGTGAGCTTTGTGTATTTCTTCCAGATCTGTGCAGTAATCCAGTGTGAGACTTCCTGTAATAAAGACCGCCCACTGCTGCTCTCTCTCCTTGTTCAGGGGGACTGGTCTGGTCTCCACCCCTTCCTGCAGTTTTCTGTTGTGGGTGGAGCCTGATGGGTCCCTCCCACAGCTCTGATCTCTCTCCTTGTGGAGGGTGACTGCTCTGGTCTCCAGCCCCTCCTGCAGTTTTCTGTGGTGGGTGGAGCCTGATGGGCCCCTCCCACATCTCTGTGCTCTTCCCTTGTGCAGAGGGACTGGTCTTGTCTCTGCCCCCTCTTCTAGTTTTCTACAGGCAGCCTGTAGTGGGTGGAGCCTACTTAGGCCCTCCCACAGCTCTGGACTCTCTCCTTGTGCAGCAGGGCTGGTCTTCTCTCAGCCCCCCTCCTGTAGTGGGAGGAGCCTGCTTGGTCCCTCCCACAGCTCTGCTCTCTCTCTCTCTCCTTGTGCAGGGGGACTAATTTTCTCTCCGCCCCCTCCTGTAGTGGGCGGAGCCTTATGGGCCCCTCCCACAGCTCTGCTCTCTCTCCTTGTGTAGGAGGACTGGTCTGGTCTCCACCCCCTCCTGCATTTTCTGTTGTGGGTGGAGTCTGATGGGCCCCTCCCACAGCTTTGCTCTCTCCTTGTGTAGGAGGACTGGTCTGGTCTCCGCCCCTCCTGTAGTTTTCTGTAGTGGGTGGAGCTTGATGGGTCCATCCCACTGCTCTGCTCTCTCTCTCCTTTTGCAGGGGGACTGCTCTTGTCCCTGTTGTGGTGGGTGGATGAAAAGAAAGAAAAAGAGCGCACCAGCCTAGTGCATTGTCCTTGACAGATTTATTAATTAAAAACAAGATAAAAACTACTCACAAAGGTCGAAGAAAAAATCGCATTGTATATGGCACAGAGGCAAATAGTCCAGTGGTAGCAGTTTTCCAGGTCTCAGGAAGGAGGCGTACGGACTACTGCTGGCTAACGCGTTTCGAAGGTTACCCTTCTTCATCAGAGCCTTAGTAGTGTTGGTCTCCTGCTGGCTTTTATATATGTGTCCATCTAGACAAGACTGGTCAGGTTAGTTCTAAGGCTCCTCCCTTGATTAGTGGGCGGTCCTCTGAGAAGGGTGGGTCTTGGCTTTGTTGTCATTATTAAAGGTCCTTGCTAAAGCGGCCAAATTTTGATCCGTCTATGGCCATCTTAAGATTTACCTGTCAGGGCTGGGTTCAGCCCTTCCTTCTCTGTGCTGGCTATGGGCCCCTCCCACCGCTCTGCGCTCTTTCCTTGTGTAGGGTGACTGGTCTGGTCTCCGCCCCCTCCTGTAGTTTTCTACAGGCAGCCTGTATTGGGTGGAGCCTACTTAGGCCCTCCCACAGCTCTGCTCTCTCTCCTTGTGCAGCGGGGTGGTCTTCTCTCAGCCCCCCTCCTGTAGTGGGAGGAGCCTGCTTGGTCGCTCCCACAGCTCTGCTCTCTCTCTCTCTCTCTCTCTCTTTCTCTCTCTCTCCTTGTGCAGGGGGACTAATCTTCTCTCCGCCCCCTCCTGTAGTGGGTGGAGCCTGATGGGCCCCTCCCACAGCTCTGCTCTCTCTCCTTGTGTAGGAGGACTGGTCTGGTCTCCACCCCCTCCTGCATTTTCTGTTGTGGGTGGAGTCTGATGGGCCCCTCCCACAGCTTTGCTCTCTCCTTGTGTAGGAGGACTGGTCTGGTCTCTGCCCCTCCTGTAGTTTTCTGTAGTGGGTGGAGCTTGATGGGTCCCTCCCACTGCTCTGCTCTCTCTCTCCTTTTGCAGGGGGACTGCTCTTGTCCCTGTTGTGGTGGGTGGAGCCTGATGGGCCCCTCCCACAGCTCTGCGCTCTTTCCTTATGCAGGGTGACTGGTCTTGTCTCCGCCCCCTCCTGTAGTTTTCTACAGGCAGCCTGTAGTGGGTGGAGCCTACTTAGGCCCTCCCACAGCTCTGCTCTCTCTCCTTGTGCAGGGGGGCTGGTCTTCTCTCCGCCCCCCTCCTGTAGTGGGAGGAGCCTGCTTGGTCCCTTCCACAGCTCTGCTCTCTCTCTCCTTGTGCAGGGGGACTGATTTTCTCTCCGCCCCCTCCGGTAGTGGGAGGAGCCTGATGGGCCCCTCCCACAGTTCTGCTCTCTCTCCTTGTGTAGGAGGACTGGTCTGGTCTCCACCTCTTCCTGCATTTTCTGTTGTGGGTGGAGTCTGATGGGCCCCTCCCACAGCTTTGCTCTCTCCTTGTGTAGGAGGACTGGTCTGGTCTCCGCCCCCTCCTGTAGTTTTCTATAGGCAGCCTGTAGTGGGTGGAGCCTACCACAGCTCTGCTCTCTCTCCTTGTGCAGGGGGGCTGGTCTTCTCTCCGCCCCCCTCCTGTAATGGGAGAAGCCTGCTTGGTCCCTCCCACAGCTCTGCTCTCTCTCCTTATGCAGAGGGGACTGATCTTCTCTCCGCCCCCTCCTCTAGTGGGAGGAGCCCGCTGGGCCCCTCCCACAGCTCTGCTCTCTGCACTGGCTATGTACAGCACAGTGATGATGTCACTGCTACTTTTACAAGGTAATATCTGGGTTTGCAGAGGCATTTGGTGCTCACAGAGTAAATTTCTATCCCTGGTGGCTATTATAGAATATAATTAAATGGTATGTTTTGCCTTTAAATTAGAGAATTAGAATTAGAGATTGTGGCAAGTTCTACATCAGGGCAGCACAGTGGTGTAGTGAATAGCACTTTCGCCTAGCAGTAAGAAGGGTCGCTGGTTTGAATCCTGACCACGACACTACCTGCCTGGAGTTTGCATGTTATCCCTGTGCCTGCGTGGGTTTCCTCCGGGTACTCTGGTTTCCTCCCACACTCCAAAGACATGCTGGTAGGTTAATTGGATCCTGTCCTTAGATTGTAAGCTCCTTGAGGGTAGGGACTGATGTGAATGTACAATGTATATGTAAAGGGCTGCGTAAATTGACGGCGCTATATAAGTACCATAAATAAAATAAAAATAATACATCGATTGTCTAGCAATCGCTGCATTCTCCTTTTTAGAAGGGAAGTTTCTGGAAGGTTTGCGGTAGAAGAGCACTGTGCGGAGTCAGTAAATATTTACCCCCCCCCCCCCATGATCTGTGGTATAAGTGGAAAGGAAGTGTGAGATTCCTGTACATTATATAGAGGAGGTCGGTGCAGCAGGAAGGACGGACATTGGCGCATTGGCTGGATATCTGTAGGGAAGGGACTCCATCAGGAAACAGACACCAGGACACAGCGGCTGGGAGGGTTCCGGCCCATGGAATAGATTATATATCGGCAGGGTCAGATTTAGACTGGGGGGGGGGGGGCTTTCAGGTTGGGTGGGCTCCCTATACACAGGAATGAACCAAATTCGCGATGAATAAGAGCGGGAGACTGCGAGGCAAACTTCATATTACACATATATACAGATTTATGAAATGGCAGATAAAGTGGACCTGTCACCTGGTCAGAGGATGTGAATGGATCTGCGTTTAAAGCAGTTTAAAAGATTTGGAATGGTGAAATTCTGCATCCAAATGACCCCTCATAATTGGACTTGTATAAGGGTCTAAACCAGGGGTGTCCAAACTGCGGCCCTCCAGCTGTTGTGGAACCCATTTATTTTAGTAAAATATAAAAGATTGGGTTGTGTCGAGTAAATAGATACCAAACATGTCAAAGTCTTACAATTGCGCACACCAGTGGAATGAAAGAAAACGACAGTACCCAAAATTCTCTTTAGGGGGGGGGGCGCTTTAAAAGCCTTTTACCTGCAGGGGTCTCAAACTGGCGGCCCTCCAGCTGTTGCGGAACTACAAGTCCCATCATGCCTCTGCCTTTGGGAGTCATGCTCAGCCTTGTAATGCCTCATGGGGCTTTCCTTGCAATGCATCATGGGTCCTGTAGTTCCGCAACAGCTGGAGGGCCGCGGGTTGGTCTAAACATTCATTTCATCATTAGACACCTGAAAGTGACCTGCTATCAGCCTTCCTACAGTCCTGATACAGCAGGGCTCAGAGATGTGGAGGGAGAAGCAGTACAAGGATTTGTATTTACTGTCCATCCAGTCCTGAGATTTACGCAGCTCTGTCGCACAGCACAGCCCTGTCTGACCTGATTTTTCTCTGCTGCAGTTCAGTAACATTTACAGGTCTTCTCCTCACCCACCATGTGACTAGCCAGTGTAAAGAGAAGCAGCAGACTGAGATCATCCCTCCGTCACTCTGCTCTCTCCTCCTATACTGTAGTGCAAAGAGCATGCCGATAGGAGGAGAGAGCAGAGTGACGGAGGGATGGTCTCAGTCCGCTGCTTCTCTTTACACTGGCTAGTCACATGGTGGATGAGGAAAAGACCTGTAAATGTTACTGAACTGCAGCAGAGAAAAATCAGGTCAGACAGGGCTGTGCTGTGTGACCAGAGCTGTATAAATCTCAGGACTGGATGGACAGTAAATACAAATCCTTTGGCAGATAAAGCCGCTCCCACGTATCTCTTCCATCCGTGTATTCAGCTGTTTTTGTCTGGAGTTTAGCACTGAACTCTTGTTAGTAAGAGGGATTACTTTTAGAAGATTCCTATCTGCCGCGTATTCAGCTGTAATTGGAGTCTGACACTCACACACTATAAAGGGTGTAGAATGAGGAGCGCCAGACATCTAAATGGTCCTGGAAATTAAATTTTTTGGTTGTTGCATCTATATACAATCCCGACGCGTTTCAGGGGTTACAGGGCTCTTTCATCAGGGCTTGAGAACAATGACCTGAAACGCGTTGAATTAAAAAAAATGGACGCAGCAGGCAAATTCACATTTTATGGACCATTTAGTAGTCTTGTGCTCCCCTTTTTATCATTTTTGGATTCACCATTCACACCTGTATTAGCCAGGTATCCATTGGTGATATTCGATCTACTAATATCCAGGAATCCAGCAGTCCAGGGATTTACCCCCCCCCCCCCACTATCACCCAGCTCCTGAGAGAGCATACCCATATCGTTGTCTGTAGTGATCAGTATGAGATTAAATGGTACAGAGCCATGTGATAAGAAGCTGCAGACCTGGCAAGAACCTAAAGAGAACCTGTCACGCCACAGTGTATGTATATGTGTGTGTATATATATATATATAATTTTTTCCTTTTTTTAATATATTTATTATTTGCATTTTTATTTCATGTTGTTTTCAAGCACGAGTTCTCTTACTTTTACATAATAAAATAGAAGACAGCCAATGTTCACCTATCCAGCAGCCCGTGTCTCCTACCGTCCTTTAATTCCTGTGCTGCCGCCTCGAATAAAAGCCTCTTTTGCATTGGACAGTTTGGAGAGTCTGAGATTCCTGGGACCAGCATTTACCACCCATTACAGTTCTATCCTCGGACCATATCAGGGCCGGGACAAGGGGTGGGCAGAAGGGGAGCTGCACTGTTCTAGGAGTGGAAATTAAGGGGGAGGGGTGCTAGGAATAGTGATTTGGGGGGGATTTGTGTTGGGAGGAGGAATGGGGGGGTGGATTTGTACTGGGGGGGGATTTGGGGGGTTTGTGCTAGAAGAGGTGATATGGTGGGGGAGAGGGGATTTGTGCTAGGAGGTGAAATTTGTTTTGGGGGAGGGGAATTTGGGGGGGGGGGGGTTTGTGCTAGGGAGTCGGGGGAGAGAATCTGTGCTCGAAGGGGAAAATTGTTTTGGGGGTGGGGGGTTTGTGCTAGTAGGGATGATTGGGGGGTATTTGTGCTAGGACAGCAAATTGGGGTGGGGGGGGATTTGTGCTGGGGGAGGGGGGGGGGTTGGGAGTGTGGGAGAGAATTTGTGCTTGGAGGGGAAAGTTGTTTTGTTTTGGGGGTGGGGGGTTTGTGTTAGTAGTGATCATTAGGGGGTATCTGTGTTAGGAGGGAAAATTTTGGGAAGAGGGGAGGATTTGTGCAGGAGGGGATTTGGGGGGGGGGGGGGTCTTGTGTTGGGAGAGGGCATGGAGGGAAGAGGAGTTGTGCTTGGATGGGGAATATGGGGGGTTTGTGCTAGAAGAGGTATATGGTGTGGGGGGGGGTGATTTGTGCTAGGAGGGTAAATTTGTTTTGGGGGTGTAGGGTTTGTGCTAGTAGGGATGATTGGGGGGTATTTGCTCTAGGACGGAAAATTGGGGGGAGGGGGGATTTGTGCTTGGATGACGGATTGGGAGTGGGAGGAGGGGATTTGTGCTAGGAGGTGAAATTTGTTTTGGGGGGGGGGTATTTGTGCTGGGAGGGGAAATTTGTGGGGATTTGTGCTAGGGAAGGGTGGGATTGGGAGTGGGGGGAGAGAACCTGTGCTCGGAGAGGAAAATTGTTTTGGGGTGGGGGGTTTGTGCTAGTAGGGATGATTTGGGGGTATTTATGCTAGGACGGCAAATTGGGGTGGGGGTGGGGGATTTGTGCTACGAAGGGGGGATTGGGAAGTGGGCGGAGAGGATTTGTACTCAGAGGGGAAGTTTTAGGCATAGAGGATTTGTGCTAGGAGGCAGGGGGGAAGATTGAGAGTGGGGGAAGAGAATTTGTGCTTGGAGGGGAAAAGTGTTTTGGGGGTGGGGGGTTTGTGCTAATAGGGATCATTGGGGGGTATTTGTGTTAGGAGGCAAAATGTTAGGGGGAGGGGATGATTTGTGCAGGAGGGGGGGGATTTGGGGGTGCTAGGAATGGTGATTTAGGGGGTCTTGTGACTAGGATTTGTGCTAGGAGGGTAAATTTGTGTATTAGGGTTTGTGCTATTAGGGATGATTGGGGGGTATTTGCGCTAGGATGGAAAGCTGGGGGGGGATTTGTGCTAGGAGGGGGGATTGGGAGTGGGTGGAGAGGATTTGTGCTTGGAGGGGAAATTTGGGGGGATAGAGGATTTGTGCTAGGAGGGTAAAATTTTGGGGGTGTAGGGTCTGTGCTATTAAGGATGATTGGGGGGTATTTGCGCTAGGACGGAAAGTTGGGGGGGGGGGATTTGCGCTAGGAGGGGGGATTGGGAGTGACTCCAATCATTTCCCATACTAGTTGTTCTACGCCATATATTCACCGTACATCCACTCCACATTCACTGGGAGCAGTTCTCTGATTTGCATTCACCCTCTTTGACATTCTTTATACATCTACACAATATTATTAGCGTATAAGCCCTTTTATGTTGGGGGCCCTGCTGGCTTTTGATTGGCTGTCCTTCTTGAGCGCGCCGGTCTTGGCCTTAAAACAAAATGTGGCGAATTTTAATATTTTTATTTTTTCCCTTTTGTTTTTCAATTGCAGCAGTTTGCTTTTGTTGCCTCGCGTTAATGAAATAAATGCACCTCGATGTACCGCGTTCCGGCGATACGTGAAATGAGTAATTGCGCTTCGGTGTAATTCAGTCTCGGAGCGTGTAACAACCTGCTGCCGATAGAGGAAGTATATGTTTGTAGCGTGTGCAATATATTCACATTGTGTCAGCTTTAATGAATGTATTTTATTTCCTGCAGACATATCACATCGCAGCTTACAGAGCGCGCAGAGACATTCATATCAGTCTTTGCCCCAGAGGAGCTTACACTCTAAAAGTCTTGTTGGTTGTAGGGACGTACACATTCTGGGGCCAGTCTGGGAGGAAATGGGGGCAGGCGGAGGATGCTGCGCATGCACATGGAGAAAGGGCGAACTCCATGCAAGCAATGGCCTGCTTAGAGCAACCTAGTACTGCAAAGACTGCTTACCCACCACTACAGCCAAGAAGTCCTCCATTCATCATATAGACATACTTTGGGCTATAGGGTAGGTATGATGGTCGGGGCTCCTCCAACTTTTGGCCACATAGAGTCATATAGACCATCGCACCTTCTATATTACCAAACATATATGGATCAACTCCAAATGATGGAGTTTAGGTGTCTCCAGTGAGGGGTCCTGGTAAACATCCCTCATACAAAGACATTGGAGACAATTGTGCTCTTCCAACCTTGTGGTAACAGTTTGGTGAAGACCCTTCTTCTGTTCCCCCATGACCCCCCCCCCCCCCCTTGTACAAAGCCAGCTCCATAAAGACATGGTGTGACCAGTTTGGTGTGGAGTGACGCCAGTGTCCTGACTTCATCCCTATTGATCACCTTTGGGATGAATTGGAACACCGATGGTGGTCTTCTTATCCAACATCAGTACCTCACTTTACAAATTTCCTCAGACTATAACTTTATATTTCCCCAATGGTTTGACCAGTTTGTTGTTAAAGCGGAGTTCCACCCAAAAGTTTGCAATATATTAAAAATAGTCATGATGAGGGCCAACTCCATATAAATGGCTATGATGGGAGGTGGCCTCTATAATAATAGCCATGATTGGGGCCAATTCCATATTAATGGCCATGATGGGAGAGGGGTCTCTATAATGATAGCCATGATGGGGGGCCAAATTCCATATTAATGGCCGTGATAGGGAGGGGGGCCTCTATAATAAAAGCCATGATAGGAGCCAACTCAACGTTAATGGCCATGTTGGGAGGCGGACCTGCATAATAATAGCCATGATAGGGGCCAACTCCATATTAATGTCCATCATGGGGAGGGGCCTCCATAATAATAGCCATGATGGGGGCCACCTCCATATTAAGAGCGAAGATGGGGAGGGGGACCTCCATAATAATAGCCATGATGGGAACAACTCCATATTAATGGCTATGGTGGGAGGGGGCCTCCATAATAATAGCCATGATGGGGACAACTCCATATTAATGGCCATGGTGGGACAGGGGCCTCCATAATAGCCATGATGGGGGCCAACTCAATAATAATGGCCATGATGGGAAGAGGGCCTCCATAATAATAGCTATGATGGGGGCCATCCATATTAATGGCCATGATGGTTGTGGGGCCTCCATAATAATAGCCATGATAGGGGACAACTCCATATTAATGGTCATGATGGGAGCTGAGCCTCCATAATAATAGCCACGATAGGGGACAACTCCATATTAATGATCATGATGGGAGCAGGGCTCCATAATAATAGCAATGATGGGGGCCAAACTCCATATTAAGGGCCATCATGGGTGGGGGGCCTCCATAATAATCGCCATGATGGGGACAACTCCATATTAATGGCCATGGTGGGACAGGGGCCTCCATAATAGCCATGATGGGGGCCAACTCAATAATAATGGCCATGATGGGAAGAGGGCCTCCATAATAATAGCTATGATGGGGGCCATCCATATTAATGGCCATGATGGTTGTGGGGCCTCCATAATAATAGCCATGATAGGGGACAACTCCATATTAATGGTCTTGATGGGAGCTGAGCCTCCATAATAATAGCCATGATAGGGGATAACTCCATATTAATGGTCATGATGGGAGCAGGGCCTCCATAATAATAGCAATGATGGGGGCCAACTCCATATTAAGGGCCATGATGGGAGGGGAGCCTCCATAATAATAGCCATGATAGGGGGCAACTCCATATTAATGATCATGATGGGAGCAGGGCCTCAATAATAATAGCAATGATGGGGGCCAACTCCATATTAAGGGTCTTTATGGGTGGGGGGCCTCCATAATAATAGCCATGATAGGGGGCAACTCCATATTAATGGTAATTATGATAGTAGAGCCTCCATAATAGCCATGATAGGGGACAACTCCATATTAATGGTCATGATGGGAGCAAGGCCTCCATAATAATACCAATAATGGGGGGCAACTCCATATTAAGGGCCATGATGGGAGGGAAGCCTCCATAATAAAAGCCATGATAGGGGGCAACTCCATATTAATGGTCATGATGATAGTAGAGCCTCCATAATAGCCATGATAGGGGACAACTCCATATTAATGGTCATGATGGGAGCAGGGCCTCCATAATAATAGCAATGATGGGGGCCAACCCCATATTAAGGGCCATTATGGGAAGGTGGGGCCTCCATAATAATAGCCATGATAGGGGACATCCATATTAATGGCCATGATGGGAAGGTGGGGGCCTTCATAATAATAGCCATGATGGGGGACAACTCCATATTGAAGGTCATGGTTTTGGAATGGGGTGTCCACCAAGCTCATATAGGCGTGATGGTCAGGTGTCCACAAACGTTTGGTCGATCTAGCACACACAGACACACGCATGCACTCCTATAATACGGCGAGTAACGTGCTGATTACACTGACTATGTAAATTGCCTCTATAAAAAGCAACATCCATGAAAGCCCTCTTTGCATTTTATAGCATTAGTACTTGCCCCTTTGGGATACTTTATTGCCGGTTCTGTTCCAGTTGCTGTGTTGATCATTCAGGTCAGTTTTTCATCATCCTTGAGCACCCCTCCCCCCCACCCCCACCCTACTCCCAATCAAATTGTTCTTTATTTGACAAAAAGGGCAGCATGAAAAAAGAAAATCCATAGCCCCGTTCTGTCCCCTATGGAATGACACCACCACTAATGATGATGGCGGGTGCTTCATCCCTGCAATCCATAGTGGCTGGCAGCAAGGATGGCTGATATGTACGTTAAAAAAAAGGATGAAGAACTCCGTTGCGAAAGCCGATTCTGGGTTAAGAATGTTCTGAAGCTCTCCTGGGTCGGATGAGAAGACCAGCAGATTATTTTGGGATTAGCAAGATCCCAAGGAGATCCCTAGACAGTCCAACCTTCCTTCTAAGTGATAGACTCCTTATATGGCTCGTAGGGAAATGTATTGACGCCGAATGAGAGCAGCTGAGGTTTTCTAAGAACTCTTCTTAAAAATCAAACTATTATCATTTCCTTTTTTTTTTTTGTTTGTTTGTTTTGTATTATAATATTTACATAGTAATACAATAATACATAATAATACAAATGTACACATAGGGATACTCAACAGGCAAAATGGGACCTGATATCTCATAATAAATGTTCCAATATATATTTCAAATATAAATACTCAGAGATGAAACCTCAAATTTTACAACATAATATATGCAGATAATAAATGTATATTGTGACAACATACACTCACAGGCCACTTTATTAGGTACACCTTGGTAGTAGCGGGTTGGACCCCCTTTTGCCTCCATTCTTGGTGGCAAAGATACAACAAGGTGTTGGAAACGTTCCTCAGAGATTTGCTCCATAGTGACATGATAGCGTCACGCAGTTGCTGCAGATTTGTCGGCTGCACATCCATGCCCAAAGGTCTTCTATCGGATGAGATGTGGTGAGTGTGGAGGACATTGGAGTACAGGGACCTCATTGTCCAGTGGTGAGATGATTGGAGCTTTGTGACATGGTGCATTATCCTGCTGGAAGGAGCCATCAGAAGATGGGGACAATGTAGTCATAAAGGGATGGACATGATCAGCAACAATACTCAGGTAGGCCGTGGTGTATAAACGATGCTCAATTGGTACTAAGGGGCCCAAAGTGTGCCAAGAAAATATCCCCCCACCATTACACCCCCCCACCACCAGCCTGAACCGGTGATACAAGGCAGGATGGATCCATGCGCCAAATTCTGACCCCACCATCTGAATGTCGCAGCTGAAATCCAGACTCATCAGACCAGGCAATGTGTTTCCAATCTTCTATTGTCCAATTTTGGTGATCCTGTGAGATTGTAGCCTCAGTTTCCTGTTCTTAGCTGACAGGAGTGGCACCCGGTGTGGTCTTCTGCTGCTGTAGCCCATCTGCTTCAAGGTTGGATGTGTTGTGCGTTCAGAGATAGAATTTTGCATACCTTGGATGTAACGAGTGGTTATTTGGGAGCCAGGCCTCCTCAGCTAAATAGGAGGGCGCTAGGCCTTCTCAGCTAAACAGGAGGGCGCTAGGCCTTCTCAGCTAAACGGGGGGGGGGGGCATGCCTTCTCAGCTAAACAGCAGGGGCCAGGCCTTCTCAGCTTAAGGGGGGGGGGGCAGGCCTCATCAGCTTAACAGGGGGGGCAGGCCTTCTCAGCTAAAAAGAAGGGCGCTAGGCCTTCTCAGCTAAACAGGAGGGCGCTAGACCTTCTCAGCTAAACAGGGGGGGCCAGGCCTTCTCAGCTAAACGGGGGGCCAGGCCTTCTCAGCTAAACGGGGGGGGGCAGGCCTTCTCAGCTAAACGGGGGGGCCAGGCCTTCCTCAGCTAAACAGGGGGGGCCAGGACTCATCAGCTAAACTATAGGGTGCCAGGCCTTCTCAGCTAAACAGGGGGGGCAGGCCTCATCAGCTAAACGGGGGGGGCAGGACTCATCAGGTAAACTGGAGGGTGCCAGGCCTTCTTAGCTAAATATGGAGGGCCAGGCCTTCTCAGCTAAACATGGCGGGCCAGGCCTTCTCAGCTAAACGGGGGTGGGGGGTAGGCCTTCTCAGCTAAACAGGGGGAGCCAGGCCTCATCAGCTAAACGGGGGGGCCAGGACTCATCAGCTAAACAGGGGGGCGCTAGGTCTTCTCAGCTAAATGGGGGGGGAGGCCTTCTCAGCTAAACAGGGGGGCCAGGCCTTCTCAGCTAAACAGGGGGGCAGGTATCATCAGCTAAACACGGGGGGGGCAGGCCTCATTAGCTAAACGGGGGGGCAGGCCTCATTAGCTAAACGGGGGGGCTAGGCCTCATCAGCTAAAGAGGTTGGCCTGGCCTTCTCAACTAAACAGAGGGGCCAGGCCTCCTCAGCTAAATGGGGGGCCTCATCTGCTAAACAGGGGGGGGGCAGGCCTCATCAGCTAAACAGGAGCGTGCTGGACCTTCTGAGTTAAACAGGGGTGAGGCAGGCCTCATTAGCTAAACAGGGAGCGGGGCAGGCATCCTCAGCTAAATGGGGGGGGCACTTTGCCACCTCCACTAAACAGGGGGGGGCCCCAGGGAAGCTTTATTAATTTCTGCCTAAATGAATACAATTTTACTAGACCACGCCCCCACTTGCTTACCAGGGTTTAAATTACATTTCCCTGGGCCCCATCACATCACCAGAAGGGCCCAGGAGGAAGAACTTTTTTCTTCTTTCTCCGGGCGTGCACCTCGGGGGGGGGGGGTTTAGGCAAGGGGCACGTGTCAGTAGTGCCGACAGCTTTACACAAGTCCCTTTTTGGCCCCATTGCTGTTCTGAATAAATCACGAGTTTGAGGAAGGTGGGGGAGACGATTCCTCTGAAACGCGTTGCCTAAACCTGTTATCTTCAATGAATTTCTCAAATAAACCCTCAAGTGAGACAAACGTTTGTTAGCGGCGCTCCTCTATAACCAGAAAAGTGAAACATCCTCACTGCAGTATCAGAGAGGCAGCAACCAAAGACCGTAATGGTGTCTCCTGCCATTTCCCCTCCATTGGGTATCAACCCCCCCCGAAGGAAATCCTCCTCCACAAATATATTCATCCACACCAAATGTTGGTTCCATTGGTCCAACGCCGTCATCCACTTACACCAGATCTGTAACACAACAGGAAGTGCTGGAAATACCCTCTTGTTGTCACCAGAATGAGTGTCCCCATTGGAAGAATGACTCTCCATTCCTGTTCTGGTGACCACTCAAAACTCCGGATCTTCTCACACCTTCAGTCCTGGTGGCCAAACAAGAGAGATTAAACCTTCCTAAAGGAGACACCGTCCGCAATACAAAACTTGAGGGGGTGGGGGGGGGGGGTCTAACCCTTCCCCCACATTACCCAAAACAAAAAGAAAACAGTAACTTAGCAGTAGACGCAAACCAAAGGATAACATACAAACCCCAAAGAGGTCATGTATTTGGTTGGCGATGAACTCTGGACCTCGGTGCTGCAAGAATGTATCAGAATGCAGAGTATTTGTGTTCCCACGTTACTTTATTAAATATTCTGAAAATAGTAGTAAATTCATGGACATATCTTGGAAACTTTTAATAAACTTTTATTCTGACAACATATCGGTAAGGAAAATCATCTACCTCCCCCCTAAAAAAAAAATAAAAAATTTACCCTAGCATAGATGTGTGTATGACAACTGTGTGGTCTAAAACTGAAGGGAGAGGAATAGATGTAAACCGTACAATGTTCTTTATTTAAAAAAAAAAAAAAAATAGAAAAATAAAATTATAAAAACATTTTTTATTATTATTTTTTATATATATATTATTATTTTTTATATATAAATATAAGTATGTGTATATATATATATATATGTGTGTATAATATATATATATATATATATATATATATATATATTATCTCTCTCTCTCTCTCTCTCTCTATATATATATACACACACACACATACTAATATTTAATATATATATATTTTAATATTTAATAAATAATATATATTTTTTAAAATATATTAATCGATCTCTTTTTCTCTATCTATAGATAGATAGAGAGAGAGATAATAAAATGTTTATTTTTTTTAAATTTTATTTTTAAATTTTTTTTTTTTTCATATTTTATTATATATATTTATAAATGTATTTTTGTGTACACACACTAGGAAAATTGTCATTTTCATTGTACTCTGTTTTCCACTACCGTACTGTCACCTACACTACTGCATAGGTGACATGTATTTCCTATCTTACTCTTGGCTGCTCCAAAAAAAAAAAGAAAAAAAAAAAAAGCATCCAGGGGATTATTCTCATAATCCTGAACTTCACCAGAGTTATTCAGCTGCAACTGCTTGGGAATTAATTCCTTTAAAATGTCAGCAGTATTTGTAAATAAATCATATTAACCCGTTGAGAAGATAGTCTCTGAGATTTACGATGTTTAACAAAAAAAAAAAAAAATTAAAAAAAAGAAAAAAAAAAAAAGGAGTGAGACTACTACAGTAGGTCAGGCTGTCAATACCTTCAAAGTCAGACCCTCTGCTGTAGCCAAAGTTTTTTCCTATTAAATATCTGTGGTTTAAACTTGTACATGGTAACAATAAACTGAGTAATTTAGGATGGAAGACTTGGAGTTGTGAGAAAGGAGGTGGTGGGGGGGGGGGGGGGTAATGGGAATTCTATAATAGCTTAGACTGAGCTGCTTTGGCCCTGAAACAGGCACTAATGGAAGACTTCGGCTAAATGTAGATGGGTCGATTTCCAGTATTTGTGGTTGTATGGACTGTATGGTCAAGGCTAAAACCTCTATCCAAAGGCCTATGTTTTTCTGGCAGCTGCCAGTCTGCCATTATTTTGAGACCCTAGGAAGATATTATTCTGTGAAGTCATCATGTGTATTTAATCTATTTTACAATTTATACCCAAGTTGCTTTCATGCTGTCCATCAAACCTTCCAAGGGGTTGTTGGGTGGGCTCTCTGACCATGAGTCTGATACAACTAAAATGGATTCAGTAGCCTTCAAAAAAAAATCTTACATTGGGGGGAATCAGATTTAGAAATAAGATGAATGTCATTTTTTTGTAAATTTTTTTAAATTGTATTTTTGTTAATATATTTATTTTACAATTTTATATCCAGGTTGCTTTCTTGCTGTCCATCAAACCTTCCAGGGGGTTGATGGGTTGGCTCTGACCATGATTCTGATACAACTAAAATAGATTCAGTAGCCTTCAAATAATCTTAATTTGGAAAGAAAATCTGATTTAGTAATGAGATCAATGTAGTTTTTAATTTTTGTAATTTTTTTTTTTGCACATTTTCAGATTTTTTTTTTTAATACAATATTTTTTTTTCAAATTGTATTACTTTTGGATATACTGTGTCCACTTGTGTCAGGGTGGCCTACCCCAGGAGGATGTGTGGTGCTTTGGGTATTTTGGGTCCTAAATTCTGACCCACATCTCTACACCTTGGCCCACACTTTCCAAAAAAAAAATACAACAATGTTCCAGATATTTTATTTTTTTTTAATTGTATTAAAAAAAAAAAATCTGGAACATTGTTGTATTTTTTTTGGAAAGTGTGGGCCAAGGTGTAGAGATGTGGGTCAGAATTTAGGACCCAAAATACCCAAAGCACCACACATCCTCCTGGGGTAGGCCACCCTGACACAAGTGGACACAGTATATCCAAAAGTAATACAAATTGAAAAAAAAATATTGTATTAAAAAAAAAAAATCTGGAACATTGTTGTATTTTTTTTGGAAAGTGTGGGCCAAGGTGTAGAGATGTGGGTCAGAATTTAGGACCCAAAATACCCAAAGCCCGCTACTCCCACTAGTACACCCAGACACAAGTGGATACAAGGTATCCAAAAGTAATACATTTCTTTTTTTTTAATTGTATTAAAAAAAAAAAAGATGTATTACTTTTGGATACCTTGTATCCACTTGTGTCTGGGCGTACTGGTGGGAGTGACGGGCTTTGGGTATTTTGGGTCTTAAATTAGTGTTCTGACCCACATCTCTACACCTTGGGCCCACACTTTCCAAAAAAAATAATACAACAAAGTTTATTTAATTTTATAGGTTAGCAGTGAGCATTAACAGTCCAGGATGACGTGAAATATTCACATAGAATAAATTAAATGTTAATCAATTTTTTAAAAATATCATCTGCGTATGTTTTGCAGGTCCATTTTTCATCCCCAGCTCCCATGTTCCAGATATTTTTTTTTTTTTTTTTTTAATACAATTTTTTAAAAATGTTATTACTTTTGGATACCCTGCGTCTGGGGGTACTGGTGGGGGGCGGCCTGCCCCAGTAGGACATTGCTTTGGGTAATATGGGTCTGAAATTAGTGTTCTGACCCACATCTCTACACCTTGGCCCACACTTTCCAAAAAAATATACAACAAAGCTTATTTAAATTTATATGTTAGCAGTGAGCGTTAAGCACGACATGAAATATTCACATAGAATAAATTAAATTAAATGTTAATATATTAAAATATATCATCTGTTTACGTTCTGCGGGTCCATTTTTCATCCCCAGCTCCCATGTTCCAGATAAAAAGGCATACATACATAATGCAGTGGTATTTTTCATTTATTCTCCATCTGCAAACCCCGGGTGTGAAATAAGCATGCTTCTTTGGTTTATGTCGCACAAAAAAAATAAAATAAAATAAAATAAAAATAAAAAAAAAATAATTTAGAAAATTTCAATTCAAAATTTGATGGTCTTTAATGCATTGAAGGGCAAAGGCCCAGATCTGGGATTTGAAGGCTCCACATAGCACCTCTGCTTTTACCTCCCAGGGACGTGTCCTAATTTCAGACATCTCGTGTACACATACACACATGTTATATATACACGCATGTTTGTGAAATCAAACAAGCCTTGATGCTTGCACATTAAACATCTGGTTTTTCCCTTGAAGCGAGCGACATTATGGACTAATCTGCTCATTTTAACATTGTATTAAGTCCCCAAGGACTCCCTCTCGCAGGAGCAAGGCATAGATCATTCCAGTAATATATCACATTCACGTATATATATTACACTTAGCAAATTATCAGTGCCAACCCATTCAGAACAAGCATGTGTGCAACACTGTTAAATTAATACAGACACCCTTGAATAATACGACAATGCATTAATAAAAGTACCATTATTATAATAATAAAAGTAGTAGCAATATTATTGATAATTTTGTTACCCTCCACCCCCACCCACCCCCCAAACTACATGTATTTTTTTTTTTTTTTTTTTAATAAATGTAATTTTTAAATATGTAATCTGCATTTAGCTATAATTGTTTAAAATTTCAAATTCTCTCCTGCCCACGTCCTTTGTTCTCAGCAAGGCTGAAAAGTATTTTTTTTTTCTTTCCCCATTCCATTTATTCCAGCACACAAAAATAATAAAAAACATTTTTATTCCATCTATCCCAACACACACAAATACTAAAAACATTTTTATTCCATCTATCCCAACACACACAAATACTAAACACATTTGTATTCCATCTATCCCAACACACAAAAATAATAAAAACATTTTTATTCCATCTATCCCAACACACAAAAATAATAAAAACGTTTTTATTCCATCTATTCCAACACACAAAAATAATAAAAAACATTTTTATTCCGTCTATACCCAACACACAAAAATAATAAAAACATTTTTATTCCATCTATCCCAACACACAAAAATAATAAAAACGTTTTTATTCCATCTATTCCAACACACAAAAATAATAAAAAACATTTTTATTCCGTCTATACCCAACACACAAAAATAATAAAAACATTTTTATTCCATCTATCCCAACACACAAAAATAATAAAAAACATTTTTATTCCGTCTATACCCAACACACAAAAATAATAAAAACATTTTTATTCCATCTATCCCAACACACAAAAATAATAAAAACATTTTTATTCCATCTATTCCAACATAATAAAAACAAGACACTTTTTTTCTTTCAAATGTATTCTTTATTGGAATTACAAAAAGTGAATACAGTATATTAAAAAAAAAAAAATCAGTTACATAATTAGACCTACATAAGCCATAATTTATGCAAACAATTTACAGACCTGTATACACCCCCCTCCCTCCTATATTTTTTTTTTCCTCCTTGCAAGGAAAATTAACTCTTTCCTCCCTCCAACAATATTTTACCCTTCCGCAAGACTTTTTTTTTTCTTTCAAATTCATTCTTTATTGGAATAAAAAGTGCATTCTTTAGAAAAAAAAAAATCAGTTACATAATTTAGACCTACATAAGCCATAATTAATTCAAACAATTTACAAGACTTGTATACACCCAATCCCCCCGCCTATATATATTTTTTTCCTCCTTGCAAGTAAAATTAACTCTTTCCTCCCTCTAACAATATTTTACACTCTCTCTGTAAATTTTTCATTATTTTTTTTTTTTTTTAAACGTAGTTGATCCTAATTTTAAATTCTACACTCCACATTTTTTAACCCTTGTGTGTAGGCTACTGGAAAATGATATAGTTTGCAGGCAGCTCTCGCTCTCCCTTACAACCTCATATTCCATCCGTTCTATAGCTATAAACTTCATACACCACCCCTGGGGAGTCACATAAAAAAAAAAAATAATAATAATAGACTGCTGGATGTTGGCTCCTACATAACACCCTCCCCTTAAGCTGTTACAAAAAAAAAATCTAATTTTTAAATACCCACAAAAATATCTCTAAATTTCAAAACAGACCCTTAGCTGTCCTTTCCTTGCCTGTTTTATTTTGTATATATTTTTTTCCATTTTTAACAATTTCCCATCCCCTCCTAGGCCCTTTACATACAAAATGCATAGATCAGCATGCATATCCCAGTGTGATAAATACATTGCCGCCAGCTCTGTAGTGTTTCTGAGTCCTCTGGGATGAAGAAGCTCAGATATCCTGGCTGGTCATCAAAGTATCCCAGGGAAATGACTACTTTTTTTTAATGCTGTCAGCTAGGCTACTGTCCTCAATTTTCCATACCTGGGTGTGATTCCTTGATTGAGCTCCTCTGGAAGCAGGGAAGAGAAGGTAGTAGCTGAAGGCTCAGTCCTTGCCTTAGATCCCAGCTAGGTCTCTGCACACGAACAAGTCCACTGCACACTTTATTTAGGGGGGAGGGGGGGCTGCTGCCCCTAATCCTGCCCCCCCTCCCCCCAACCCCAAGATTGCAATCAAATCTATTGTTGTAAAGAGCTATCCCCATGCTTCCTATGCACAGGAGATCCACACAAGCCCCCCTAGCCTGCCCTGCATTATTTTTAGCCTCCTCTAATAGTAAATGCATCGTTTCCCTTTGAAGCCCTCACACTTTGCTCTCTTCTTTGCTCTGGGGCCATTGGGGGTCTGCCTATGGAAGGGGGGGAGGGGAGCCTGGAAACCGTCCCCAGCTTATCTCCTTTCATCCAACAGCCGGGGGAGCCTGGAAACTGCCAGGCCTAGTAATTGCTTTTTTCAGGCAGCCCAGTGCGGACTGGCCAGCAGCCAATCAGCGCCTTGTTTACAATCGGTGATTGACAGCTGGCTGGCACCTTGCCAGCCAATCACAGACAGCTGGGGGGGGCTATGGGTTTTCTGTTTTTTTTTTTTTTTTTTTTTTTAAAGAGAAGGGGGGAGGCTGAGGCAGACTGGGCATTAACTCTTCATGTTCTAATTTAGTTTTCTTTTTTTTTTTTACATGGATTTTTTTTTTTTTTTAGGGATAAAACAAGATATACATATATAAATTTTACATTTAATTACAGCATTTCCTGACAATCTGACATTCTGCCACCAGCAACACCAAGAATAGAGCAACCACTTGATCATGGAAATTCCCTTCTTTTTTTTGGGTGTGAAAGGCCTGTTCAGCTTGGATATAGTAAATATTCCTGTCTGCAGCTGATCTGCATTATACAGAATTTCCCCTTCTTCCAGAATAGAAGGACATTTTCTATTATGTGTGCTTATTTAAAAAAAAACAACTACTTTTCGCCACCCAAGACACACTGGCATATTACAGGTTACAAGTTTTTTTTTTTTTTTTTTTTAAATATATCATTTTTTTATTTTTTTTTATGACAGGCAATCCCTGTACTTGGCAATGATTCTGAGAATTTACCCCCTGGCGTAAACTTTTTTTTTTTTACAATGACTTTGAAAATATATGAATTAGAATTTTCCACCTTTTCTCTTGAGAGCTGTAAATTTGCATTTATGCTTTTTTAGAAAAAAAAAAAAAAATCAGCTTTTCTCCACCAAAAACACACTGACATATTACAGGTCACAAGTTATCAAAAAAATGTATTTATTTATTTTATTTTTTTAAAGAAAGGCAATCCCTGCACTTTGCAGTAATTCTGAGAATTTTCCCCCTGGCATAAACTCCTGATTACCACCTTTCCCATTGAAAGCTGTACATTTGCATATTAAATAAATTGTATTATAAGCATTTTCAAGTTTTCTAGATCCATACATGGATTTTTTTCTCCTATATTTTTTCAGCAACTGTGGAAATCCACCCAAAGTGTAGCCTTGATTTTTGTAAAATATATGATTGGAAAAATAAAAAGGATTAGATGGATACAGTAATATAAAAATGTACTATGGAAACTACATGGACAAGACCAGTTTACACAAATCAGAGGCGCCAACATCCCTTTATATAGAACTAGAAGCAAATGGGGGGGGGGCTTAGATTGTAAGCTCTAAGGAGCAGGGCCCTCTGATTCCTCCTCATAGGTGTGCACAGCCTATTGCATTAGGATGTGCACCACAAAGCTCAAACACATGTATTTGTGTGTGCATGTGTATATATACTGATGGTGTCAGTAGGGCAGTTGATGGTGTCAGTAGGGCAGTTGATGGTGTCAGTAGGGCAGTTGATGGTGTCAGTAGTTTTTAATTTTATTATTTTATTTAATATATTTTTAATTTTTTTTTTATTTATTTTTTTTTTTACAAATTTTTTAGGAGCTCCATTAGGGGGCTTTGGTGAAATATCAGGGGTTTAAACAGGGGGAATCTGTGCCACATGGGTTAGGGTGTGCCTACGCGCGCCCTGTGCACACGCCTATGTTCTTCCTGTCCCGAATTTTCCAATTTCCTTTTGGGATTAATAAAGTATTCTGTATTGGTACTGTAACTGTACATGTTGTAACTGTTGTAACTGTTGGCGCTATATAAATCTTGTATAATAATAATAATGAAATGGGACTTTTCAGGTAATATAGAATGTAATAATATTAAACAAATTTGCTTAAAATACAAAAAAAAAGAAAAAAAAAGAAAAAGAAAGCTTTACATTTTTTGCTGCTACCTATAGAATTCTATTCATAGTATATATTACTATACTTCATATACTATTTTCATATTTCATTATGATATAGAATATTTAATTATAAAAGAATAAATTATAAAATATATAACATTAATTATAAAATAAAATATATAAACAAAGAAAATCCTGCAGATTTTGTTTTTACCTACTACCTAAATCATTTATATTTATGTAATCATTTTATATTATAATATATATTTTATTTAAAAAAAAGCCTCTTTCTATTTATAGCAATATGACAATTTGATATTATAACGTATAATTATATGTATTTAAGTGTAGCAGTTTGCTTCAAAGAGGAATTTATGTACATTAAAAGAGAAAAAGGAAACAAATGTAGCCATTAGAATAATTGGGATCCTTGCTTCTTCCCTGATGCACTTGAATATTGCAGCTCTCTCTCTGCCCCCCAGGACTCCCCAGGGTCTGTGATCTGCACTTCTCATTCCCTAATCCGCACTGACATTTATCAATAAACACCTCGGTATGTCACTGGAGGAGAATACAAAAAAAAAAAAACCTGAATAATTCCACCCCCCCCCTCCCCTGCACTAATAACCCCCCAGGCTAATATCTATACCCCATCTATTATTCATCTCTCAGCTATAGATAGATCCACCTAGATACAGATCATGGGGCATGTATGCGGCAAGCAGCGGCCCACCCATCCCCAATGAGGAACTACAAGTCCCAGCAGGCTCAGGATGACAATTCCCCTATCTGGGACTAATAATCAGCAAGGCTCAGTGAGTGTAGTGTCCCAGCATAGACCGTTGGGAGTTGTAGTCGTGCAGTGGACGGTGGCACTCAATGAATATTTAGCTAGAGGACTGCAGATAGGCAAGACAGTCTGAGGACTACAAGTCCCAGCAGGCAATGCCAGTTTCTCTTTTTAAAAAAGCCCCCCCCCCCCCCCCCATTGGGGATTAATTTGATCATTGCCATAATTAAAGGGATCCTAGAGCCCCCCCCCCTAAAACTGGTACAGAAAGAGGGGATCTGATTGGTTGGCCTGCTTGGAAAAGTTGGGATTGATGCCCTTTGTTTTTTTTGCAACCTTTCTGGTTGCTATAGGCATCTGCTCCAAGTTTAATTATTTTTAAAAACATAATTAAACTTGGCATCTGCTCCAAGTTTAATTATGTTTTTAAAAATAGTTTTATCATCTGGTGGGGTGCCAGGTTGATGCAAGTCCTTGTGCATGTGTAGGACTACAAGTCTCAGCAGTATATGGGCACTGATCCTCAAAGCTTAATCTGGGACTTAAAGCTGGGACTTTAGCTCTACATCATCTGCTAGGACTCAGGTTGATGCAATTCCCCATGATTGGGACTACAAGTCCCAGCATTGCAAAAAAAAAAAAAAAAAAAAAAAAAAAAAAGGCATGACCACTTATCCTCCTTGGAGCCTTAAGTTATAATCATCTGGGTCTCCGGCTGATTTAGTTCCCTATGTATGTGTGGCACTACAAGTCCCAGCATCACGAGGTCACAAATCCTCCTTAAAGTGTTACTAAACACGTATATGCAGTAAAGCACGCTTGTTATACTTACTAAGGGATTCATCCTCTGCGGTGTGTAAAATGGCTGTTTGACCCTGTGTTTTCCGATCCTCCCCTTCTTCTACTGTCCCCTAACCATCTCCTGATAAGACAGAGCCTCTGGAGTCACTCTGCACATGCTCAGTTTGGTGTGTATTGCTAGAGGTTTTTTTTCTTTTCTGGGAGGGACCATGTGATCAGCACAGGGCTAATCGGCACTGTCCAGACAGAGGGTCAGGGGTTCTGCAGCCTCATAGGACAGTCCGAGTAGAATGAAAACTCCTCCTACAAGCTTTAACCAGACACTGATAGAAGTCACAAGACTGCTATATACTGCTGATGAGAAAAGGTATTTAGCAGTTAATATTTACTAAAATAATTGTATTTCCATGTTCTGTGTACTGTGGGAGATCAGATATAGTGAATGCAGGCTCCTGGGTTCAGTAACACTTTAAAGCTCTTCTAGGACTCATGCAGTCTCCCATGTATGGGATTACAAGTCCCAGAATCACATGGGCACCCATTCTTCTTGGGGCCTTATACTATAATCTGCTGGGACTTGTAGTTCTTTATGCTCTCCTGGGTAAACCCATTGCAAACCAGCCTTCTGAGACTTGTAGCTCTACAGCCTCTCATAGAACCCAGTTTCACACAATCTCCCATTATGGGACTACAAGTTCCAACCCCACATAGGCATATACAGTGTATATAAATATTATATACACACACACTATAACCTGCTGGTACTTGCAGTTCTTCATCCTCTCATGGAGAGATCAGGTTAATCTGTTGCACACCAGCCTGCTGAGACTTGTAGTTCTCCATACCCTCTTAGGAATCTGGTGCATGCAATCCCCTTTGTATGGGACTACAAGTTCCAGCATCCCATGGACACCAATCCTCCCTGGTGCCTTATGCTATAACCTGCTGGGACTTGTAGTTCTCCATCTTCTCCTGGAACACAGGTTCAGGCAATTCCCCATGTATGAGACTGCATGTCCCAGCATCGCATGGGATTTGTAGTTCTCCGCCCTCTCCTAGACCTCAGGTTCATGCAATCTTCCAGGTATAGGACTACAAGTCCCAGCACTGCTAGGGGTACCCATCTTCCTTGGAGCTATATACTATAACCTGCTGGGATTTGTAGTTCTCTACCCTCTCCTGGGAGATCAGGTTAACCCATTACACACCAGCCTGCTGGGATTTGTAGTTCTCCATTCTCTCCTTGCTAAGACTCTGGTTCATAAAATTCTCTTGGGTTGTTGTAGTTCATCATCCTCTGCTAGGACTTTGGTTCATGCAATCTCCCATGTATGGGACCACAAGCCCCAACAGTGCTAGAAAAATACCTGGACTCGCCATGCATCTTGGAGCCTTATACTATAACCTGCTGGGACTTGTAGTTCTCCACTCTCTCCCACTTAAGACTATAGTCCATGCAATTCTCTTAGATAAGGGACTACAAGTCCCAGCATCGCATGGGCACTCGGCCACTTTGGAGCACTATGCTTTAACCTGCTGGGACTTGTAGTTCCTCATCCTCTACTAGGACTCAGGTACATGCTATCGCACATGTATGGGACTACAAGTCCCAGTATCACATGGGTACCCATCTATGTTGGAGCCCTACACTATTACCTGCTGGGACTTATAGTTCCTCATCCTCTGCTGGGACTCAGGTTTATGCTATCGCACATGTATGGGACTACAAGTCCCAGCATCACATGGGTACCCATCTATGTTGGAGCCCTATACTATTACCTGCTGGGACTTGTAGTTCTCCACCCTCTCCTGGGGAGATCAGGTTCATGCTATGCACAAGCAGCCTGCTGGGATTTGTAGTTCTCCAGCCTCTCCCTCCTAAGACTCAGGTTCATGCAATTCTGTTAGGTAAGGGACTACAAGTCTCAGCATCGCATGCCCACTCACCCACCTTGAAGCTTTATCCTGTAACCTGCTGGGACTTGCAGTTCTCCATCTTCTCCTTGGACTCGGGTTCGTGTAATCCCCAATGTATGGGGCTACAAGTCCCAGCAGTGCTAGAAAAACACCTGGACACCCACCCACCTTGGAGCCTTATACAGTACTATAACCTGCTGGGACTTGTAGTTCTCTATTCACTCCCTCCTAAGACTCAGGTTCATGCAATAATCTTAGGTAAGGGACTACAAGTCCCAGCATCGCATGGTCACTTATCTACTTGGAGTCCTATGCTATAACCTGCTGGGACTTGTAGTTTTTCATCCTCTGCTAGGACTTAGGTGCATGCAATCTCCCATGTTCGGGACTACAAGTCCCAGCAGTGCTAGAAAAACACCTGGACACCCATCCACCTTGGAGCCTTATATTATAACCTGCTGAGATTTGTAGCTCTTCATTCTCTCCGTCCTAATGCTGGCCATACACTATACAGAAAATCGGCCGAACCCATTTTTGAAAAACGAACGTTCGACCGTGACCGCAAACGATCGTGCCATCATATAATGACCGATAAATTGTTCAGTGGACATGAATAAATAAATTTTTGTTCGTTTTTTTACATATACCTAGTGCAGACAGTTCGGACGGGAAACACATTAACCTTGCAATTTATCGTACGTTCGGCAGAAATTTTCCAAACTTCCCGTTCGTTTTTTTACCACAAAAACGTCACAAACGATTATCGATTTGTGCCCATTAACTTGCCGAAAAACGAACGAAGTGTCTATACGAACGATTTTTCGGCCGATTTTTCGTATAGGTGTATGGCCAGCATTAGACTCAGATTCATGCAATTCTCTTAGGTAAGGGATTACAAGTCCCAGCATTACATGGGCACTCGCCCATTTTGGAGCCCTATGCTATAACCTGCTGGGAGTTGTAGTTCTCCACCCTCTCCTAGAACTCAGGTTCGTGCAATCTCCCATGTATGGGACTACAAGTCCCAGCAGTGCTGGAAAAACACCTGGACACCACCCACCTTGGAGCCTTATATTATAACCTGCTGAGACTTGTAGTGCTCCATCCTTTCATTGCACCACAGCCTGCTGGGAGTTGTAGTTCTCCATCCTTTCATTACACAGCAGCCTGATGGGAGTTGTAGTCCTCCATCCTCTCATTGCATATCAGCCTGCTGGGAGCTGTAGTCCTCCATCCTCTTATTGCACAGCAGCCTAATGGGAGTTGTAGTTCTCCATCCTTTCATTGCACAGCAGCCTGCTGGGCGTTGTAGTACTCCATCCTCTCCTGGGGAGATCAGGTTAATCCATTGCACACGGGCCTGCTGGGAGTTGTAGTTCTTCATTCTCTCCGTCCTAAGACTCAGATTCATGCAATTCTCTAAGGGAAGGGATTACAAGTCCCAGCATTACATGGGCACTCGCCCTATGCTATAACCTGCTGGGAGTTGTAGTTCTCCATCCTCTCCTAGAACTCATGTTCGTGCTTTCTCCCATGTATGGGACTACAAGTCCCAGCAGTGCTAGGAAAACACTTGAACACTCATCCACCTTGGAGCCTTATATTATAACCTGCTGAGACTTGTAGTTCTCCGTGCTTTCATTGCACAGCAGCCTGCTGGGAGTTCTAGTTCTCCATCTTTTCATTGCACATCAGCCTGCTGGGAGTTGTAGTTCTCTATTCTTTCCCTCCTAAGACTCAGGTTCATGCAATTCTCTTAGTAAGTGACTACAAGTCCCAGCATCGCATGACCACTCGCCCACCTTGAAACTTTATCCTGTAACCTGCTGGGACTTGTAGTTCTCCATCTTCTCCTTGGACTCAGGTTCGTGTAATCTTCCATGTATGGGACTACAAGTCCCAGCAATGCTAGAAAAACACTTGGACACCCACCCACCTTGGAGCCTTATATTATAACCGGCTGAGACTTGTAGTTCTCCATCCTTTCATTGCACAGCAGCCTGCTGGGAGTTGTAGTCCTCCATCCTCTCATTGCACAGCAGCCTGCTGGGAGTTGTGCTTCTCCATTCTCTCATTGAACAGCAGCCTGCTGGGAATTGTAGTCTTCCATCCTCTCATTGCACAGCAGCCTGCTGGGAGTTGTAGTCCTCCATCCTCTCATTGCATATCCGCCTGCTGGGAGTTGTAGTCCACCGTCCTCTCATTGCACAGCAGCCTGCTGGGAGTTGTAGTACTCCATATTCTACTGGGGAGATCAGGTTAATCCATTGCACACGGGCCTGCTGGGAGTTGTAGTTCTTCATTCTCTCCGTCCTAAGACTCAGATTCATGCAATTCTCTGACTCGCCCTATGCTATAACCTGCTGGGAGTTGTAGTTCTCCATCCTCTCCTAGAACTCAGGTTCGTGCAATCTCCCATGTATGGGACTACAAGTCCCAGCAGTGCTAGGAAAACACTTGAACACCCACCCACCTTGGAGCCTTATATTATAACCTGCTGAGACTTGTAGTTCTCCGTGCTTTCATTGCACAGCAGCCTGCTGGGAGTTGTAGTTCTCCATCTTTTAATTGCACATCAGCCTGCTGGGAGTTGTAGTTCTCTATTCTTCCCCTCCTAAGACGCAGGTTCATGCAATTCTCTTAGTAAGGGACTACAAGTCCCAGCATCGCATGACCACTCGCCCACCTTGAAGCTTTATCCTGTAACCTGCTGGGAGTTGTAGTTCTCCATCTTCTCCTAGAACTCAGGTGCATGCAATCTCCCATGTATGGGGCTACAAGTCCCAGCAATGCTAGAAAAACACCTGGACACCCACCCACCTTGGAGCCTTATATTATAACCGGCTGCAACTTGTAGTCCTCCATCCTTTCATTGCACAGCAGCCTGCTGGGAGTTGTAGTTCTCCGCCCTCTCATTGCACAGCAGCCTGCTGGGAGTTGTAGTCCTCCATCCTTTCATTGCACAGCAGCCTGCTGGGAGTTGTAGTCCTCCATCCTTTCATTGCACAGCAGCCTGCTGGGAGTTGTAGTTCTCCATCCTTTCATTGCACAGCAGCCTGCTGGGAGTTGTAGTCCTCCATCCTTTCATTGCACAGCAGCCTGCTGGGAGTTGTAGTCCTCCATCCTTTCATTGCACAGCAGCCTGCTGGGAGTTGTAGTCCTCCGCCCTCTCATTGCACAGCAGCCTGCTGGGAGTTGTAGTTCTCCGTCCTTTCATTGCACAGCAGCCTGCTGGGAGTTGTAGTGATGTGTGAGCCCATCCATTATCCCTCCTAATGATCAGACATTTGACCCCCCCAGTCCTGACACTGGGCAGAGCTCCCCTCCCCCCGCTGAGTGACACTCATCCATTGGAGTATTAGTGTTATGAGAGTCTCCTGGGCTCCCTCCCCCCTCACCCCCATATAACCCCATTCCCTGACCCTTTCCCCTCCGCTCCCCCTCCCCCAGCTCAGCTCCCCCCGGACACGCCCCCCCCGCACACTTGAATTCGGCGCCTTTGTGCTGAGCCGCCGACACGCCCACCCGGCGCCTGTGATTGGCAGCCGCGGCCCCGCCCTCTCCACAGCCACCGGCCCGTCCCCCCCCTTTCCCCTCCCTTCTCTTCCAGTCCGGATGATTGGCGGCGCCCCGCCCACCTCCCCTCCGGACCTCTGACGGACAGCTCTGTGCGACGGCGACAGCCAATCGGCGCGCCTGTTTACTCCCGGAGAACGGCACGAGCTCCCCGCCGGGCGGCCAATCAGCGCGTCGGGCGAGGCTGGCTGACTGGCAGCGGCTCATTAGTATGCGAAAGAGGGGGGCTGCCAGGGGGAGGGGGGAAGGGAGAGAGAGAGAGGTGGGGGAAGAAGGAGGAGGAGGAGAAGGGGGGGGCTGCAGAGAGGCTCAGGCCGGAAGAGCCGAGTCCAGTCACTGCATGCAGAGCCCGGGGAGAGCACTGCGCCCAGCACCCCCTGCACTCACAGTAAGTACCCCCCCAACACCGATCCCTACCATCCCCCTCTCCCCCAATACAAGGACTTTTATTATCCCCCCTGCACACAATTTATAAAATAATAATACAAAAATATTCAACCCCACCCCCCCTCAAAAAAAAAAAAAAAATCCCCTGAAATCCTTCACAACCCACTTATAAAAAAAAAAAATCCATTTTTGTAAAAAAAATAAAATTCACTTTATTATCCCAGAATAATATTTCTAAGAAGGAAGTCCCCGGTGGAAGCAGAAAAAAACAACAAAAACTCCTAAATCTCCCCTCATCTATCAATCCGGGGCCACAAAATACCCCAAGAAAGGGGAAAAAATCCCCAAGAAAGGGGAAAGATCCCCAATAAAGGGGAAAAATCCTCATAGGAAAAAAAAATAGTTTTTATTTTATTTTTTTTCGGTTAAAGGGGGGGATGGGTTTATTTTTGTAATCGTGTTTTTGTTTAATCACAAAGAGAGCGGCCGGGGAAAGGATCGTCCAGGAAGGTACAAAAAAAATATATAATCGTCCAAGAAAAAAATTAAAACAAAATAAGGAGATAAAATAGTAATAAATGTAAAAAGAGAGGAGCGGAGGAGGCGGCGATTCCAGGGCAGGAAATGAAAATTGTTACATTTGTTTCCCAACCTTCCATCTGTAGAATGTTTACCAATTGCCGATTTTGCCTCAAAAACAATCCCGGATCTGTGTGTGTGTGTGTGTGCCTCGAAAACGATCCGGATTTTAATCTCGAATTGATCAATCTGAAGGTTTGTGCAAAACCAATTTTATTATTATTATTTTTTTAATTCCGTACACGTGTATTTTTTAAAGGGTTTTTGTAGCCCATTTTTTTTTTTTTTTTTTAATATTATTATTGTAATAATTCCATACATATGTGGCTTCCTAATCTGACTGTGCAGCTGCTTTTATGTTTTTGAAATCTTTTGCCATACAGTTGTGACAATAGAATAAGCTCCGATTTCTTCTTTTTTTTTTATCTGAGTTTGTATCTGATCTATCAATCTCGCCTCCATTTAAGGAATTTTGGAAGCCACGTTTAATTGACTTTTTATTTATTTTTATTCCATACAAGTGTGCTTGAATGTGCAGCTTTTTTTGGTTTTTGAAATCCTCTATTTATTTATTAAATTCGAAGAATATTCCCGATATTTTTTTTTTTTTTTTAATTAGAATTTATATCTAATTTATCAATCTGACCCACTTTTAAGCAATCTTGAAACCCACTTTTTTATTTTTATTCCATACATGTGTGGCTGTAAAATAATCTGACTTTCCATCCTGCACTTTTAAAGGTTTTTGGAACCCAATTTTATTTATTTTTATTTTTTCATCCCATACATGCCTGACAATAACATAATTAGATTATGATTTTATAGCTGCCTTGCCATGTTTTAAATGTTTTTAAAACCCCATTTTTATTTTTTAAAGTCATATACGTGTGCCTATAGGTAATCCCAACATTGTACGGCGGCCTTGTCAGGTTTTAAATGTTTTTGGAACCCCATTTTATTTTTTTGAAATCCATACACGTGTGCCTATAGATAATCCCAACAGTTACAGCTGCTTTTGTCTTGTTGGTAAATGTTTTTGAAACCATTTTATTTTTTTTATTTTAAACCCATGCTCGTGTGCCTAGAGATAATACCAGCATTTACAGCTGCTTTGTCCTAAACAACCGGCGAAGAAGCAACAGAAGAAGGGAGTTTTAAAGGTGCTGGCCTCACATGCTACATTAAAAAAAAAAAAAAAAAAAAAGTATATATCTATTTATATCTATTTATTTTGAGAGGGGGCGGTTTCTATATGGCTGCTTTGTCATGTTTTTGGAACCCAATTTTTTTTTTTTCTTTTTTTTTTTTTTTTTGCCATACACGTGTGCCTATAGGTAATCCCAACAGTTACAGTTGCTTTGTCATGTTTTGGGAACCAACATTTATTTATTGTAAATGCCATCCCAAATTTGAGTCTGGATCTACAGCTGCTGTATCATTTTAGACATTTTTCAAAGTTGTTTTTTTATTTTATTTTTTTTTCCTGTTTTGTTTTCCTTTTTTATTTTCCTTCTTTTTTTTTTTTTTTTTTTTTTTTTTTAATTTTTTTTTCTTCCAGCATAATATTTAAAAATAGGATTTTCTTGTGTGACCCTGGGTAGGCAGGATGGGGGCGTGTTGTGTTTAAAATTAGTCTTTTAGATCAAAGAAGAAAAGGAAAACAGCCTCATTTTCTACCCCTTTGCTCTGTTTTTTAGCAAGGTGGGTGCTGGCTTCTAATAAGAATTTGGGGGGGGGGGGGGGGTCCTTATTAGACCCCCCCCCTCCTCCTTTTACCTAACCCTCCCCAATCGTGTTGCTATCTAAAGCAATAGCTTCCAGGGTTCTATCATGGAAAACAATTTGGTGATTGGAAAATATTGTTTTAATAATTAGACTAGGAGTGCATGAGGTGGGCTGTATGGAGTGCAGTGCCTGCATAGAGAGGAGCATTTTTATGTTTTGTGTGTGATTATATATATAATTTTTTTGTGTGTGTGTGTGTACCAATTTGTGTGCTAAAAAAAGCCTTAATTAGGATATTATATGGCGTGGATGCATAAAATACATGGGGGAGGACATTTTGCATGTGCTATGGAAGCAGAGTGTGTGATCTGTGTTGTGTGTTTTGTATACTTGTGTGTTATAAAAATGTTGTCTTAGGATATTTTAATGCAATGGTGTTGTATGGAGAGACAGGCAGCATATAATATATAGAGAGAGCATTGTACTGGTGTGTGGTGTGACTTGTGTGTTTTTGCATCATATCATACGTGTTATAAAAAAATGTCCTAATTAGGATATTCCATGGGATTGTATGGAGGGACTGCATATGATATATAGAGAGAGCATTGTAATGTGTGTGTGTGTGTGTGTGTGGGGGGGGGTTGTGTACGTGTAGTGTGTTTTTGTATTATATATGCTATAAAAAAAATGTCCTCCTAATTAGAATATTCCATGCACTGGGATTGTATGGAGAGACTGCATATGATATTAAGGCAAGATCATTTTTTTCTTATGTAGTGTGTGTGTAAGCTTTTTATGTGTACTGTGGTTTGTGTTATATATACCTTTTTGTATACATTTATATATGCCAGTGATAATAAAATACTGTCCTAATGAGGATATTGTATGCAGTGGGTGCATATAATACATAGGCAGGAACATTTCAAACCTGAGTGTGATCTGTATTGTGTGTGTGTGTGCTTTTGTATGTGTGATGTTTGTGTGTTTTTTTGTTTTGTTTTTTTGAATACCTGTTTGTCTATGCTGGGGTTACAAAAAAGACTTAATTAGGGTATTCTATGCAGTGGGATTGTATGGAGAGTCTGCATATGATATACAGGCAAGCACATTTTTAATGTGGTGTGTGTGTGTGTTAGATTTGTATGTGTCCTGTGACTTCTTTGTGAGTTTTGTGTAATGGTAGTGTTGGAAAAGGAAAAAAAAAATTCTCTTAATTGGGGTAATCTATGTAATGGGATTGTATGGGGAGGCTGCCTATGATATACAGGCAAGACCATTTTATTATGTTTTGTGTCTGTGTGTGTTAGATTTGTGTGTTTTGTGTATGGTACTGTTATACAAAAAAATATTAATAGCTTAATTGGGGTAATCCTATGTGATGGGATTGTTTGGAGAGGCTGCATATAATATCCAGGCAAGATCATTTTTAATGTTTTGTATGTGTCCTGTAACTTCTTTTGTGTGTTTTGTGTACCTGTCTGTGTATGGAAGTGTTTTTAAAAAAGAAAATGTCTTAATTGGGGGTCTTCTGTGATGAGATTGTATGTGGAGACTGCATTAGATATACAGGCAAGAACATATTTAATATGTGTGTGATATTTGTATGTGTCCTGTGACTTGGTTGTTTGTATATTCTATATTTTGAGATCAGTCTTGAGATATATATAATTTTTTTTTATGTGTTGTCTATCTATGGTCATACATATGTCTTATTTCTCCCCCCTATACACCAATCAATGCATCTTTTCTCTTTTTTTATGGCACAATGGAACACTATAGCTGGTTTTGTTTGTACGTCTGTGTGACCTTTTTTTTTTTTTCCCAATTTCGACCCCCCAAAAACGTCCCCAGTGCCACATGGATGTTTTTTTTTCTTTGGAACATTTATGACGTGGCCCCCTTCATGGATGGAGGACCCAGGAAGACATTTTTGAAGGATATCTTGGAGTCTTTATAATCTGAGGATATTGCAGAGTGCTTTGGATCCAGACAGAACCTCAGGAAAGCCTTTTTTTTTTTTTTTAATTTTCCTTTCTTTCTTTTTTTTTTTTTTTTTTTTGTATTTCCCCCCCCCTCCCCATTGGGTACAGAGCTGTTTGGTCACCCCCGTCCTCCTGACAAAGCTGGCTTCCGGATATAGGAATTTAAACAATGATTTTTTTTTTTTTTTTTTTTTCCCTTTTAACAATTCTGGAGAGAAGGAGGATTAACTTGCAGCAGTCCAGGCAGAGCTGTGGATGGATGACCATGCTTGAGGGATTGCCAGTGGTGGACATGGCTGGTCTGCTCAGGGTGTAAAGGTGGATTTTGTCATGAAGTTGGACCTTGTCTGGTCAGGATTTGGACCCTGGTTGGCTGGACGTGGACATGAGGATTATCCATAGTATGGACTTTTGCTACATTTTGGTAACTTCCCTTTCTGGTTGGCCTTGGACCTTCTGAATTTTTTATTTATTTTTTGCCTCAGTCAGTACTGAACCTCAATTATCCCTTCCATACTCCTCCTAAACTGCATTGGACCCCCCGGCTCAGCCTTTCCCCGGGCTCTGGACCTTCTATGGCCCCCTACATCGTCTCCTGCCTTGTGTACTAATGCAGTGAACATAGACTCTACTCATATCATGGGTTGGATCCATCTGCCTTCTGTCCTTTCATCTTTCGGCTTGTCCTGGAAAGGTTTATTTTATTTGCTTTAAGTCAGCCAAATGATTTGAAAAAAAAAAAAACCAAAAAACTTTTTTTTTCTTTAGCTGGATATTGTCCACAAGGAGGCTGAACAATAAAATTAGAATAAAATTGAAATATTTAATAAAAAAACCTGCTGATTAGCACAATCGACTCCATAAACAGGTCAGTAACTAGGATGTAGGTTGCCTGGAGCCCATGCTGGAAGGGGGAATCTGAGATTTTAGGTAGCCAAAATAAGCTGTGTTTAAAAAAAAATACATATATTATAAAAATATATAAATATATAATTTGTGACCGCTTGTATTCGATATTGTTGCAAAAGTGTGTGCATATATTTTTTGTGTAGCAGTAATGTTCATTTGTGCATGTTTTTGCTAAACTCTTGTATTTATATTATCTACCTTGCTTGGATAATTCCAGCCTTCTCTATTTTTATAGAGGGACGTATTTTAACTTGCTGTAGAGGGGCAGATTTTTTTTTTTTTCTATCCTCGGTATGATTTTTTTTTTTTTTTTTTTTACGTATAGCCGAATTCTTTACATGTGTACAAAGGGAAAGCATTTCAGAATGTGCCTTTCTGTCTGCACGCTGCCAAACAAATGCATTGTAGGCCTAATGAATATATCATTAGATGTGCTACAAAAGAGACGTGTGTGTGTGTGTGTGTGTGTGTATATGTATATATCGAGATATATTTTCTATCTATATTTTTTTTAATGGATTACGAGCTGCCTTTCTGGGGTAGAGGAAGCTGCGTTTTTATTTTAATCGTAAAAGCAATGGTATTTAGCCTTCGGTGTTTTTGCTTTGGCTTTCTCTGCTATCGTGGAAGTAAAGCATTTTTCTTTTTTTTACATTTGTGTCTCTATTACGTTTGTAACATTTTGTTTAATATATATATTTATTTATTTTTTTTACAAATTTTTATTTTGTGTTGTGTTTTTTTTTTTCTTCTGATCTGGGTACACATTTGGCACCTATAGGACACATTAAAAAGGCAATGCTGACACCAGACATTCAATTTTTTTTTTATTTATTTCTATTGTGTTTCCAGCATGTATTGTGGAGTGTTGCTTTTTTTTTGCCAAACACGTTTATTTTAATATTGTACTTACTTTTTTTTTATACATTCGTTGAATGGTTAGAGCCATTACCGTATTGTATGGTACACAGCAGCTCGTGCAGGACTCCCATTACCGTATTCCCCGCCTCCTAGCCGGCTGCTTTGTGTGTGTGTGTGTGTGTTTTTGTTTTGTTTTTTGTTTTTTTACTTTTTTGTTTTTCGTCTGGGGGGCCCTGAGCAGTGCGGGGCCCTTCAATGCTTGGCTGGAAGGAATTGCAAAGCAGGGGTTTTTAAGGAGAGCAAGCGGAATACAATAGAACCGATAGGGAGGGGTGGAGGAAATCCTTTTGTAAAACAAAGGGGAGAATTTTCCCTTTTCACCTCCCTCTCTCCCTCTTTTTATAGTTTAGTTTATCTTTACTGTGAACCTGAATTCAGTCCTGGAAAAAACGAAATCAGTCTGTCCCTGTCTTTGTGTGCTAAGATGTACCTGCATGGCTCATGCATAGTATTGGATGGATGAATGGCCAGGGCATCTAGGAGCTATTTGTGTGCCTGTAGAAAGATGTCGCCTATTTATACACAAAGTATATCCCTAAATGAATACTTATTATGTATACATTTCTACCCTTCCTTTTTATCTGTGAGGTTTGGGGGGGTGTATGTATGTATGTGTGTGTGTGTGTGTGTGTGTGTGTATATATATATATATATATATATATATATATATATATATATATATATATATATATATATAAAATATGCGTGTGTGTTGACAAGTGTCATCGAATCTTGGGCTATATATTATTGCTCTATTCGATGAAGAATTTAGTCTAAATTTTGTAATTCTATGTATTGATGGGATGAATGATTTGGGCATCTAGAAACCATTTGGTTGCTGTGTGTGTGTATATAAAACATATTTCTCTATACAAATAATGTAGTATTATATAAAAAAAAATGTTTACTATGCATACAGAGTGCATAAGATCGCTCTATCTATCGCGATGTTTGAGGTGCCTGGGTGAGATGCATCGATCTAGCTATAGAGAATTTAACTAATAGAATCTATAACAGATCTTCCTTAGATTATTAATTAAAATATATTTTTTTAAATGTTTGATTTATGTATAGATGATATTGATTAGATGACTTGGATATCTAAAAACTGTTTGCACCTTTTTGTATAAGTACAGCATGTATAACCTTTCTCTATACACATATATAAAGTATTTTTTAACCCCTAAATAAATGTATGCATGAATATATAATGCGGTGTGTGATATACTGTAGTTTTAAGAATCAGACATTTTATCTAAAATTGTATGTGTATATATAAATATGTGTATGTGTGTATATGTGTGTGTGTGTGTGTGTGTATGTGTGTGTATATATGTTATATATATATATATATATATATATATATAGATATATAGATATATATCTCTATATTACTTAATCTCGTGGGGGAAGCATGCAGTCAGTAAAATAAAAAACAAAAAACCCCACTAGGACATATAATAAGAATCAGACATTTTATAGATAAATAAAATGTCTGATTCTTAGTTTTATTTTGTCATTGACTCCATGCTCTCCCTCTCCTGGTCTCCAGGTATAAATCTGCATAATTTTTTTACTCAGTGGCCCTGGCCTGTGTGTAGATGCAGTACACAGACTTCCTTGCACCATAAAATATTCATCCAATGCAGTTTGAGGATCCTACAGAGATTACAGTCTCCCTGACAGTGATGTGTCATTTCAGATCAACTTGTCTTCCTGCATTGCCCTTCCCTGCCCTGAATATGAGCTCAGGGTGGGACCCCTGTGATATAGAGAGGGGGGGGCAGTCCCCTTCCCTATGAATGTAGGCTCCCAGGGAAGGTGTGGGCTTGGGGATTCATCATTGGACTCTTTCACCTGAGACTCCACTGACCAATGCCCCCCCCCCCCCCCCTCCCCCTCCCCCCATGCTTGCCTGGAAAATGTTCCTTGCATTGGCCTCCAAGCCTTGCTGGTGTTTCAGTGGAGGCTCCAGTCCTCCCTCAGCTGATAACAGTGTGTGCTGTGATTACTCACTGTTATCACTGGCCAGCTTCTATTGTCTAATGGCCCTTCACCCTTCCTCACTGCAGGAGCACACTGCCAGTGTGTCTGGGAGATAAGGACAATCGCACACTGCAGGCTGAGGGACGTTGGCTGTTAGGAGATTTTGGTCATCTAGGCATTTCTAATGACATTGCATCATATTAGGAGGGGAGCCGATGTGGTGACACTGAAATGTCACTTGACTTCTGATTTACATAATAGAGACTGTCTATATAGGATGATACAGGTGAGACATAGGGGAGAGTAAAATGGTGGGATCAGGTCTAAATATAGTATCTATGTGTCTGAATGGGATCTATTAATCGATATAAGGTTTATGTGTTGATATAGGATATATTTATCAATATAGGATCTTTTGAGGCTTATTTACTAAAGCTGGATAGTGCAAAATCAGGCTCACTTCTGCCTAGAAACCAATCGGCTTCCAGGTTTTATTACCAAAGCTTAATTGAACAAGCTGAGGTTAGAAGCTGATTGGTTTTTTCTGCAGAAGTGAGACGGATTTTGGCACTCTCCAGCTCTAGTAAATACACCTCTGTGTGTCTATATAGGATCTACTGTGTGTGCCTATATAAGATCTATGTGTAGGATCTATTTTTGAATGTGCGCACCTAAGATTCTCATAGCTTTCACCCAAGATTCTCACTTTTTTTTTTTTTTTCCCAATGAAATCTTATGTAAATGTAAATGTGTATGTGTAAATGTGTTACTTGTGAATGAAGTTGTGTCAATCTTGGGTGAAAAGACTGATAAATACACCCCTATAATATTTATGGAAATCTATAGAGCGAATGACTGTAATCATTATGTACAGTACTAGCAGTATCAATATGCTTGTATATACTGTGTGTGCATCTTTTGCAAAAAAAGGAAGGGTGGAAATATATTTACAAATATAAATTTTGATTCATATATTTTCTTTTTTTATTGTTTGTGTGTGTGTGTGTATATTATACTATAATTTCGTGTTTTTTACAAAATATATTATTGTCGTTGCACTTGGTTTGATAAGGACCACATGAATTGTATTTGCTTGGATGCAGTTGCTGTAAAAAATTACCGAATCCCTCCCTTCTTATTTAATTTTGTTTCGATATTACCGTACTCATCAACAGACAGATAAGGTTTGCTCTTGCCGTTGGTTCTCCGTGACACCCGGTGACCCGTCCTGGGTTGATGGGGTCTTTGGCATCAGAGAATTTCTATCTATAGACTTTATATGATACAAATCTTGAATTGTTTGCATAGATATTGGTCTCTTATTATTTATTTATTTTTTTCCCATGATTGACTTGATTGGTTGTCATCGTTCTGGTGCCAAAACGAGACCAGTAAATAAAAGCTCATATTTACAGATTGAAGGGCCATTTCCCTAATTTTCCGAGGCCTTCTTCCTCCGTCAGATCTTCTTGCGGTTTTTTTTTTTTTTTTTTTTTTTTTTTTGTGCTATTAGATTATATTGTAGAAATCTTTCACCGGCTGCCTTTGTCCCGATCTTCCCTGAATCCATCCACACAGGTAGGTTGGCACTCCAACCTTCCTAAATGGATCTTCGTTATTAGTTCCAATGGCCCCGATTTTGGTGCTTTCAACTGGTTGACATTCCTGGTGTCAGCAGTTCTGAACTGGTGTCAGTGCAATGGAAGCTCTGATATGTATATGATGATGCCATGCCAGCTTTATATTACCTATACATTTAGATGATTCGTCAATATATTCTCAAGTCTCAGGAGACAATGCTAATGATTCACATGGCTGATCTATTGGTGTCCATCTGGTATTGCAGTGCTTTGTGTGTGTGTATGTGTATGTGTGTGTGTATATGTATGTATAATGTATATATATATTATATATATTATATATATATATATATATATATATATATATATATATATATATATATATATATATATATTTATTTTCTATATCTTTCTATCACACACACGTGATGATTCTTTACCCTAATGTGTCCTGTGTGTGTATAATTTTGTATGTGTTTTATATAATTTTATGTGTATTATATTTGGTGTGGGCTTAGCCAGACATCATTAATGGTGCCTTTAGCCAGCTCAGCATGTATGTGGAACTTCCTTGTGTGTGTGTTTTTTTTTTTTTTTGTTTTGTTTTTTTTTTTTTGGGGGGGGGGGGGGGCAAAACAGGACTATCTATAAGTAAAGACCTAAGAACAAGTAAATATAAAACCTTACATCAAAATGTATATAATTATGTGATTGTAGCCTTTTTTTGGCACTTATACTAATACAATTGAATACTCTCTGCATGGTACTTTATTTGTAGATCAGTTCTTTGCTAAACATTTTTGTGTATCTGTACACAGTAGGGGGGAGAGAATATCGCACATATCTACTGTTAGCACAAATACAAAAAAGGGAGCTTGAAAGAGGTTTTTACTGTGTAAATATACCTTTATCTATAGAAAGTTAGAATATGAAAATATAGATTATATATATATATATAATATATATATATATATATATATATATATATATATATATATATATATATATTCTCTATTTGGGTGTTTCTCCACCCAGAATGCAAGGCCTGGGCTCACACTGCATACATTGCACTTTCCCATTGCTTTTACCATGATGTAAGTCGTAAGATTATAAAAAGTGAGTATTGGAAACAGCTGGGGAGCTCCCAGAGGTGCCTTTTTTTTTTTTTTTTTTTTTTTCTTCAGCGATCCCACAGTCCAGGCAGCCTATCGGGGAGGGGAGCTGCAGTGCTGGGCTATGGGAGAGCCTGGAGAAGAAGAGGCACAGCCAGTGAAATATTGCACTCCTAACAGGGCAGTAATTGTTCCACATTCCCTGACAAGTGGGCACTAATAGACAAATAGCACATAAATAAGAAAGAACTGGCAAACAAGACAACACCATGTAATATGCAGAATATTTCACATTTGCTCAGATGTTCTCAGGGGTTCCCAAGGCTTAGCTTTGGGTTTTCTGTGACTCGCTTTACTTTTGATGAAGGTTGGGGGGGGGGGAAATGAGCTGTTGTCCTTTGTAACTAGCAAAGGATTCATCTAATTTTTTTTTTTTCAGAAAAATTAAATCTTGTCAGTTGTGGGGGTGACAAGGGTTAGGCCATTTTATTTGGAAAGTGTGATGCAAAATCAATGCAATAATTGTACACAGATGTCTGGATTACTTATCTATCTATATGTGTGTGTATGTAATTAAAAAAAAAAGTGTATGTGTGTGTGTATATATATATATATATATATATACACACACACACATTTTTTTTTTTTTTTTTTTTGCATTATATTGATGAAGTTGCAAGTCAGTCACTGTCCTAATGATTTAAATAATTTAAATTAAAAATAATAAAATACAATGTCACAAGTATTGCTCCCGCAAGCAGGATTGTGTTCACTCCATGCATGTTTCTCCACTTTGTATGCAAGCAGTAACAGACAACATAGTATCTCTTAAATTAGAATGCTTTTATGTAAAATGTTGGCCTGTATGTGTGTGTGTGTGTGTGTGTGTGTGTATATATATATATATATATATATATATATATATATATATATATATATATATATATATATATATATATATATATATATATATATATATATATATATTCCTTGGGTAATAAAGCTAGCAGAATACCTAAAGTGCAAAAAAAAAACTGACAATATTTTGTGTCAATATATCGAAGCTTGTCAAATGTTTGTATTTGCTCGGCCATTGCCTGTGGGTTAGCAGTCATGTTAGACAAAAAGTGACACCAGGCTCGCAGTGTTCCATAGGCCTCCTGATTATTTTTTATTTCTAAATCTCTTCTTAGAATCATTGAATATTTTGTTTGTTCATTCATTAAAGCCTCCCCTTTTAGTCTTGCACAAGCTCCTCTCCTGGGCTGTAATATCGTCCTCTGATTTCACTGCACACTGTGAGCTTCTCACAATGTGCATTAGCAGCTGCAGCAAGTCAGGTAGAGCCCCGCCTCGTTTCCTGGCTGGATCATAGGTCTTTCCTTGTAGCCAGACTGTCCCTGGCCCCCTGTTGTTCATTCATTAGATGTATGCTCTTTCAATCATGTGTCACGTGTGGGCATTACCTATGCAAAGACAGCCTGCCTAAGAATGCCCACTCTGACACCCAAATAGCAAGTCATTGATATTTACATAAACTCCCCCCCACTGTTTGCATCAGCCCTGAGGGCTCTATATAGGAGTACTGGGGCCGGGTGCTGTGATGTTTTCACAAAGCTATAAACTGCCTGCTGGCCTTTCCCACCAGACCTAATCTGCCTGCTTTGCATAGAACAGCACAGAGACTCAGTGATGACACTGGGTTTAAAAGAAGGAATGTAACAAAAATGGAAATGTTTTTATTTAAAAATGTCATTAGAATGTTGATGAGGAGAAAGGAACCAGGAGAGGCAGATATAAGCAGATTAAATTTCAGTTTTAAATGATGAATTCAACCAACAGACTCCCGTTTGGAGACCCCCATCTCATGCCACTGTCTCTATCTCCTTCTTTGCCTATCTTGCATTGTTCCCACTATACTGGCTGAGTCTTCATTAATCTAAAATCAATAAACATAAGTAACCTAGCAGGGAGACCAAGACCCCCATGATAATGTACATGACCCCCCCCATCCCATATATCTCATTGCCGCAGTTTCCAAGGAGGTGAGAGGAACTGGTGGAGGTTTGGTGCTCCGGCATTTGCTATGGGAGGAATTGCTTTTTAACAGAAAAATCTTCATTGCTGTTACCAGCTTGTAAACTTTTAATTTCTTACGTTTAATTTTGTGTGGTTTTCTTGTTAGTTTCTACAGTACGGTTAAGGGGTCACTAACTTTTAAGTTGGTATATATAGACCTGATATAGTCACAGAGACGTGTACAAATTGCAGGGATCTTTTCTTTCGTTTTGTATATGACATGAATGTGCTATTGGTTGGGGGATTTTTTTTCAACTATCTGGAAATCCCATTAAAAAGTATTGTACTAAACTCTGAGTTTCCTTCAGCTTATAATGGTTATATTGGCCAAGCGTAAACGTCTATTGTTATACTGGCCAAGAGTAGACGTCCTGTGTTGGTTATATTGGCCAAGAGTAGGCGTCCTGTGTTGGTTTATATTGGCCAAGAGTAGGCTTTGCCATGTTGGTTATATTGGCCAAGAGTAGGCTTTGCCGTGTTGGTTTTATCGGCCAAGAGTAGGCCTTGCCGTGTTGGTTTTATCGGCCAAGAGTAGGCCTTGCCGTGTTGGTTTTATCAGCCAAGAGTAGGCCTTGCCGTGTTGGTTTTATCGGCCAAGAGTAGGCCTTGCCGTGTTGGTTTTATCGGCCAAGAGTAGGCCTTGCCGTGTTGGTTTTATCGGCCAAGAGTAGGCTTTGCCGTGTTGGTTTTATCGGCCAAGAGTAGGCCTTGCCGTGTTGGTTTTATCGGCCAAGAGTAGGCCTTGCCGTGTTGGTTTTATCAGCCAAGAGTAGGCCTTGCCGTGTTGGTTTTATCGGCCAAGAGTAGGCCTTGCCGTGTTGGTTTTATCGGCCAAGAGTAGGCCTTGCCGTGTTGGTTTTATCGGCCAAGAGTAGGCCATGCCGTGTTGGTTTATCGGCCAAGAGTAGGCCTTGCCGTGTTGGTTTTATCGGCCAAGAGTAGGCCTTGCCGTGTTGGTTACATTGGACAAGAGTAGACCATAAGACTTGTAGCAGACATTAAACCAGTCTGTTTTTTAATGTAAGAAAGCCACAATCTTTTGGCTTCATATTGCTGATACTTCACAATAACTTGTTAGTCCTTCTTTAAATTTAGACAAATTGAAAGTATGACAACCATTTATTCAATCTTTTCCTGCCTCTATGTTCTGTACTGCACGTCAGAAAATACATGTTAGATTTCGGGTGATGTAGTGCAAGCTGGCCATAGACTGGGCGATTTTTGTCCTGAGGGGACCGGTGGTAAGGTGTCTGCCAGTCCTCAAATGACTTAGTGTCCTTAGGATCCCTGAAATCTCTGCCAGCTACAAGTACTTCTGAAGGTGGGGAAACCCATTATCACTCTTAAAGTGGACCTGTCACATTCATGAATGAAGACTCCACCTCCAGAAGTTGGGCTTCTGACGCAGAACATGCAAGCCAAAACCAGTTTAGAAGGCTTGGCCTGTGTGCTTGTTGAGGAAGCCGGAGGACTGACATGAATGCCGGGCAACTAGAAGCAATGGCAGAAAATACTTTAAATTCATGACAAGTTCACTTTAAGCCCAGATGGCTCAATTGGTTCTTGGAGGGGCCCTGTCACCAAACAGTCATTTAAACATCATTCCAGAAGAGTATATGAGCAGTTAATGAATTTTAATGCATTTTCCTTTCCTGAAAATAAGTTCCCTTGTGTGGACATCCAAAATCCCTGAGACTGCTGCTGGGTGCCGCCATCTTTGAAGCGATGTCAGCAGTTGCAGCGCACTCGCTCAAATGACACGCAGTGGTTCTCAGCCTGCAGTCCTCAAGTTCCCCCAACAGGTCCTGATTTCTGGATTTCCTTTTACCTTGCACATGTGCTTTAAATCCATGTCAATGGCTTGGTATTTAATAATGAACTATTTTTTTTCTAAGGGCAATTCCCAAAACATGGCCTGTTGAGGGTACTTGAGAACTGAGGATGGAACCAGTGCTCTATAGTATTCCCCTTTTTGCCCCTCCCCTGGCTGTTGTATAAAGGGTTATGCAAGTAGGGGATGGGAAGAGTAGCTGGGCCAGCACTGACAGTAATCAAAACACTCCCAGAAGAGAGGGCTATGATTTTGCAGGGAGGGGGACCTGTGGCTGTGCTAGTGAATTGACTGTTCACATTTCCTAGCAAGTTCAAAGGCACACTGCAAGTGAGTATGGAAAGGAAAGATGCTGCAAGGAAGCATTTAGAATACTTGGTCTTTTTTTTAGTTATTTTTTTTTTTTTTTTTTTTTCCTTCAGATTTTTTTTAGGTTGGTGACAAGGGTCTATTTAAATCTGTTTTTGATGGCTTTAATGGAGCCTTTCATGGTCACCAAGGTGCTCAAGTTTTGTCTTTTGGGATGGACACATTTTTATGGAGGAGGGGGCTTTATTAGACCTTTTGTGCTGTGAAACCTTTGTGCTGGATTTGGTAGGGCTGCTCTCCTTTTGAAAAACGCTCTATAAATGCAGGTGAAGGCATTCAAATGTAAAAAGATACAAATGTAACACCCTTTGTTATGCGTTTTACTGTTGTGATGAACCAAAGCATTGTGATGTGAATGCAAGACCGACGCCAATGTTTGTGTACTTGGGGAGAGGCCTGGCCCCTAGGCCATGATTGGGGCAGCCCTGATGTGTTTAAAAAAAAATCTACTATTGGGGTATATGATGGATAGATTTTTTTTTAAATTTTTTTTATTACTAATGTATGTTCAGACAAATCCCTCCTTTTTATATTCATATATACTGAAGTGTAATCAAATGTGTGTAAATATAACCTAAGTACATAATGAACCAGTCTTTTTATTAGAATATTATAAAATGAAAAATTAAATGGGGGGGAATATAGTGTGTACTATTTTATATATATATTTTTTAACATATTTTCTCTTTAAAAAAAAATATATATATATATATATAATTTTTTTTTTTTTTTTTGTAATATGCAGAATATTTCACATTTGCTCAGATGTTCCCAAGGCTTTAGCTTTGGGTTTTCTGTGACTCGCTTTACTTTTGATGAAGGTTGGGGGGGGGGGGGGGAGAGATGAGCTGTTGTCCTTTGTAACTAGCAAAGGATTCATCTATTTATTTTTTTTTTCTCAGAAAATTAAATCTTGTCAGTTGTGGGGGTGACAAGGGTTAGGCCATTTTATTTGGAAAGTGTGATGCAAAATCAATGCAATAATTGTACACAGATGTCTGGATTACTTATCTATCTTATTTATATATAGTGTGTGTATGTAATTAAAAAAGTGTATATATGTATGTGTGTGTGTGTGTAATATATATATATATATATATATATATATATATAATATATATATATATATATATATATATATAAATAAATTTTTTTTTTTTAATCTTATCCTTGGAGTACCTCCATGCATGTCTAGATATTGTGATACACTTTTTATTTTTTTTGTAATGCAAAATGAGTTTTGGGTGTGCCCATTGTGAATATCATCATGATACTTGGTCACAGGATGGCCAAACCTTTGGTTTTCCACTACTGAATGGCAAAAGAAGCCTAAATAGAAAAACGGTAATGGACTTCTGCATTGTTCGATCTGACAGATACATGCTGTGTTGCCTGATTAACACAGCACCACAGTCATTAGGCATTCCTGCTTCTCTGTATTTTGTGCAGCTCTGCAGACAAGCCAACTGACGTGCTGTTTTAAGTGGCTTGTTCCGTAACTGAATTTCTTGCAACTGTTCAGCAAGGATGCAGGTTGCACTGTCTGGTATGGAGCTTGTTTTAAATATGGCTGTTAAAATAGGGCCTGTAATGGACAGACAAGTTTTTAGAGTGTATGAGGAGCAGCTGCAAAAACTGTTTTTAAAAACGCCTGTGCTGCATTGCAACAATCCTAGGTTTTCTTTTCTTTTTTTATTCTGTGTTTTTTTTTGCAGGATACAAGCAACAGAACCAATCTGTGGCAAAAGGTCTGCCCATGACGGGGTTAATAGACTGTTCATACAGCACCTCCTTTCCAGATGCACATACACCCCCCCCCCCCCCCCCCCACTATCCCTGCTCTTGTGATTTTTTTTTTTTTTTTTTTTTTCTCAATGATTAGTATAGTTAAGTTGGATTACGAATTAAACTAATAATTGCAGCCCACATCATGAATGGGTCGGAGGTTAGTGTCTTCTCCAATCTGTGTCTGAATTGAAGTATTGGCTTAAGTACAGATAGTTTCCAGCTGCAGAATTTTACTTTCACAATTT